>JAAAKG020025251.1:0-20007 GCA_010014905.2 Druon quercuslanigerum | reverse complement strand
CTCCTCCAATTCACTCACCTCAAATTTCACCACAATTATCGAAACTCTCAGCAACCACAATTCCCGCTACTCTACACATTCATACCGGAAACGGAAGTCCGTTTTTGTTGTTAAAAATGAATTTCTTCATATAATAATTTAGTATTTTGCTTCAAAATTGAAATATTTTTTTAAGAATTAGTTTTAAAATAATTTTAATAAATATTTTATTTTATTTAAACATATTTTAAAAATAAAATACAAAAATAAAATATTTTTTAATGCAGATTAGTTTTTTGAACCAGAAATATATCTATTCCGTTTTATGCTAACATTGTCCATTTCTCAGTTGAAAATTCATATATTTTAATATAAAATTGAACTTTGTATTATAAAATTATATGTTTTGATTGAAAATTTAACTTTAATGAAAATCTATTTTTTTGTTTAAAAATATTATAGTTTGTTTAGTTAAAAATTGCACTGCTTCCTTTTCGGTTCGAAATTCACTTTTTTAAATTTTTTTGTAGAAACACTGAGTGGTTCTAAATTAATCTTTTTTCGTTGAAAATTAATTTCCTTGCTAAAAAAATGACCTATTTTTTTAAACCTTTTTATGTTTTGTCTAACTTAAACCCTACTTTTTATTAACTAAATATTTAGGTTTGCAATTTTTTATGTTGTGAAAAATTGATTTATTTCAATTGAAAAACTATTTCCTTGCTGAAAAAAATATTTTATTTTGCATTTTGTATTTAATATACAATAATAAATGTTTTTCCGAATTTATTATAAAACTTTTTTATCGTGGCTTATCTAAATGTTATTAAAAAAGTATTGTTTTTTATTTTTAACATTTAGTTATGTGTTCCAAAATTCATGTTTCGTTAAAAATTCGTCATTTTTATCGAAAATCAGTCTTCTTAGTTGAAAGTTAATCTTTCGGTCTAAAAATTTGACAATTTATTTTCAGAAGATAATTTATTTATTTAAAAATTTAAGTAATTGGTTAAAAATTCACGTGTTTTATTTAAAAATTTGTCTTTTTTTTAGTTGAAAATCGAACTACTATTTTATATCGCTGTTCTTCGGTTAAAGTTTGAACTATTTAATTCTTGACTTAAAACGAAAATTTATTATTCAAAAATAAATTTACTCGTTGAATAATTTATGCATTATTGTTGAAAATTTTTATTTATTTTACCCTATTAAAAAAGAAAAATTTTCATAATATTCTGACATCTTCAACGTTATATAACTTTATTCAAATTTCTAATTTTTGTTTGTATATTTATCTCCTCATAACAAAAAATTCTTACATTTAATTTTTGAAAAAATTTCTTTGATTAAGAATATCTGTAAAATCTTGTATAACTTTTTGACTATTGGACGGGAAAGGTGCTTTTATAGAGTATCACTTGTGGAGTTCCAATTTGGATATTTTGATCGACCAACTCAATTGAGTATAAAGTGTTCTTTGAAATGATGAAGTAAAACGGATGAATAGGTAAAGCATTCCGAATGCTTGAAATAGTTGGAGCATGAAACTTATGTTAATGGGCAGAATTTGTTTTAGAAGCTTTCTACAAAATTAACAAATAGTTTTTTTAATTGCGCCATGCAGAGGCATTAAACTTTAAGGGTACTTCGTTGCATCATAATAGCCAGACACTCTATTCAACTCTTAACATTGAATGAATAAATCACTCGTGAAATTCTTTTGATAACAGATCTCACTTTATTTCTGATTTTTCGCGGAAATGCAGGAATAATATAAGAATTATTTTTTTTAATCAAATTAATAATTCCTATAAGATTTTATGTCAAATCAAACATGTTGATTCTAAAAAAGTAGTCGAATTTTCCATCAGAGAAGATTAATTTTCTAAAAAAAGAGATAAATTTTTAACAAAAGTATTGCATTTTCAAACCCAAGCGCATAATTTTTTTAGAAAACAGTAGTTATTAAAAGTAGAAAAAAATCGAATTTCTAAACCAAAGGGTTTTAAATTTAACAAAAATCAAGTCATGACAATTTTTGAAAACAGTCCAATATTATCCCATTAAAATTGCATTTCTGACAAAAATGTTTATTTTAAACCAAGAAAGACGAATTTTGTGCAAAAAATATAAAATGGTAACCCTATCTTCGATTTTCCAAACAAAACGTAAAATTTAAGCAACAATAATTAAAGTTTAATGCAAAAAAGAAATTTTTCTAAAAGACAGTTTAATTTTCACAAAGAAAAAATTTTAATTATGAATCATATCGTTCAATCCTACTACAAAAAAGATTTATTTTTCCAAAAATAGTGAAATTTTAAAGATATGAATTAGAATTGTAATCAAATAGTGGAATTTTTAACTAAACTGTTAAATTAGTAGGCCATAAGGACGATTTTTTAAGAGACTAATGATTTTTCAAAAATTTAATTCTTTTAACAAAGGAAAATAGATTCTTAAATAAAAATATATAAATTTTCCACTAATTGCTTAATTTTTAATCCACAATTAAGAATTTTCTATTGGAAAAAAGAACTTTAAGCAAAAACTTGAATTTTCTATCGAAAAAGATTTGCTAATAAAAAAGACAAATTTCAAACAAACAGTTTAACTCTAAAAGCAAAAAAATATTGCATTTCGTATTAAAAATATACTGAGTGGTTTAATTTTTAAACGATAATAATTTAACTTCAACCAACAATAACTTTTTGCATTGCTAGGCATAAAAGTCAAAGTTTTCAAAAGGAAGTCGAATTTCCAATCCAAGAAGACGAAGTTACAATTGTGTACAAAACAATTAGAATTTCAAGCAAATAGTGAAATTTTCGAAATAAAATGAATTTTTGAGAAAAATGGTTGGATCATCGTGCAACAAATATTAAACTTGTAAAAAGTAGTATCTTTGATTAAGTTTTTAAATTTTTCAGTCAAAAAGGCGAATTTTTTAAAAGACAGTTAAATTTTCAATAATATGTTTTTTTTCAACCATGAAAGATAATAATTAAAGTAAAATGATTTTTCAACAGGGAACTATTATTTTTACGCTAAAAAATTAATTTTCAGCTTAAACTTAAGCATTTTCTATCAAAACGAGTGGATTTCGTACAAGATATTTGAATTCTTAGCAAAAAATAAAATTCTATCAATCGAGATGAATTTTGAACAAAGAAGTTAATTTTAATTCAAGAAAGATAAATTTTTCACAAAATATTTGTATGTTTAGCCAAACTTTCAGAATTAAATTAATTATTTAACCACGAAAGTTTAATTTTGAATGAAAAATTTCATTTTAAGAAACAAAAAAATGTTTACGGAAAATAGAATAGATGAAATTTCAACCAAAGAACCACAAATTTTTAAGATAATATATTTTCAGTCAAAAAAGATGTTTGTAGCAAAAGAGATTAATTTTTTACAAAAGATACTAATTATAGATACTAATTTTTGTAAACAGAGGTAAATCTTTAACCAAAAGAATTTTTTTTAATTAATGCTTCCAAATTCTATCCAAAAAGATTAATTTCTTATCAAAAATATTACAATTTTTTTTTTAAATAATTAAATTTAGGACCAAATAGTAAAATTTTTAAACAGTTTGTTAATTTCAAAACCAAAAAGATAAAAATGTAACTAAAATTTTAATTTTGCAACAAGACAGATTAATTTTTGAGTAATTAGTTCAATTTTCTACAAAACAAGATGATTTCTTAACAAAGCTGTGACAGTTTGAACAAAAAATTGAAGTTTTTAACTAACTAGTACAGATTCAAACTAAAATAGCTAAATGATTAGGTACGTTCATTTTAATCACAGAGAGATGAATTTTTGTTATCCCAAAAGATAAAGTTTCAATTTAGTTGAATTTTCAACCCACAAACATAAATATTTAAAAAAATGATTGAATTCTCATAAAAAACATCTTACTTTAACCGTAAACAAAAAATTTGAATTTTTTGCAAAAACAAACAATAATTTTAGTGAAAAGAGTTGAATCTTATAACACAGAATATGAATTTTCAATTATATCTTTAAATTTTTATCTAAAAATATCAATATTTTACTTGAAAAGTAGAATTTTCAACTAAATAATTAAATTTTCAACGAAGCAGTTTAGTTTTTAAACGATTAGTTAATTTCAAACTTCAAAAATATAAAAATCCAACTAAAGCGTTTGTTTTCCAACAAAAAATTAATTTTTAGCCCAATAGAAAAAAGATGGCTACAGAACAAAATAGTGAAATTTAGAACAAAAGAATTAAATTCTTAACTAATGAGTAGAGATTCAAACTAAAAATATGAATTCTAAAAAAAATATAATAGTAGGGTTTTTCACTAAGAATTAAAACTTAAAAGTTCAATGTTCAGCTAAGTTTATTTTGATTAAAGAAAAAGACATTTTTTTATTAAAAACCATACATTTTCAACATAGCTGAATTTTTAATCTACAACAATAAATATATAAATAAATTTTAAAATTCTGTAACGAAAAATATTATACTTCAACCATACAAATTTTTTTTGTTTAGAAAACATTCAAACTGATACAGAGAAAAAATTTAATTTTTATTGAAGAAGTTTATGTTTAACCTAGCAAGATGACTTTTTTACAGAGAATAAAAATAAATTTTTAATCCGAATGTACAAATTATTTACAGAAAAAAGTTTTATCCGTCGAATATTTACTATATTTTAATAAACTGTGAAACTCGTCTAATTAAAAAAATGTGTATTTTAATATTTTCTTATCCTTAGGAAATATTTAAAAAATTAGTCATCCGCATCTTATTAAAAATATACTATTCAATTCTCCGCGCGAAATATGCAGGATAAAAAAAATTGAAACAAAAAAAATGTTAACTTCGAAAAGATCAAAAAACTTTTTGAAGCCCATTTTCTAATCCGACGCATAGTTTTGATGTTATTTCTAAAAAATAATATAAAACAAGAAATTAACTCAGCACAGCAATCAGCCTTTTCTAAAAATTTCCATTAACTCAGTTCAACTCAGAGGTAGAGAGAAAAATAAAGAAAAGGGTAATAAGTCTGCTCTTTTTACGATCACAAATGCGCTAATTATATTTCAAAACGTGGTAATTAAAAATGGTAACAACCTCTACACCCTTTCAAGTTAATCTCTGCCAAATAATACATTTAATGGAAAAGTGCAAGGCACAAGGTGTGAAAAAAACTTGGTTAATATAGGCAGTTTCCATGCAGGGCGTTAAAATGTGCGTTGTATATTCTTGGCTTGATGAGATCTTGCTTTAGCAGCTAAAAAATTTGCATTAACAGCAAACAAAGGTGAGAATATAAAACTTTTTCGATTAAACTCTTGTATAAAGAGAATATAGTTTTTAATTGCCTGCGTCAACCTGGCTTACATAGTACACGTTTTTCATCCTTAAATAATGAATACAATGTGAAATAGGGTCTTTAGTAAATTTTGGTGTTGTATGTATAGATATAGTCTGCTTTACTACTCTCGTTAATTCCATAGTGAACATGAAACTTGATGAAAAGTGATTTAACACAAGGAATAAATTACTCGACCGTGGCTGACTAAAATCGCATGCTACTACTGCGTGACTTGAATAGCATGCGTATCGTTGTTAAATCAGATACGTAGGTGCTTGTGAAAAGCAGCGCATATTCGATCCCTTAGTTATTTCGCTTAGA
This sequence comes from Druon quercuslanigerum, assembly GCA_010014905.2. Lineage (NCBI taxonomy): Eukaryota > Metazoa > Arthropoda > Insecta > Hymenoptera > Cynipidae > Druon > Druon quercuslanigerum. The sequence continues at coordinate 14,349 of JAAAKG020025251.1, read as the reverse complement.
AATTTCAAACTTAATCCAAAAGCTTCTCAAAAGTATTATTAAATTAATTTTTTTTATTTAGCAGACATTTTTGTTTCGGTGGATTTTCAGATACAAAAATTCTATTTCTTAAACAATTTAATTCTTGCCTTTTGGGCCAAATATTTTACAATATTTTATACGGTTGTCAATATTGTAAATCAGAATTTTTAAATAAGTAATTTTAGTTTATGGTAAAATCTATTTTGAATATATCTAGACATTATTGATAGAATAAACTTTGTAAGGATTTGGATTTTAGTTTAAAAGACAATTTTAAATATTTTTTTAACATTTAAAAGTTTTGAAAGGATTAAAAAATAATTTAAAATTGGATCATTTCTTTAAGACTTTTAAACAAACTGCAGGTTTTTAAAGATTTTAAAGCTTTTAAAACTTTTTTAAAGTTTCAAGGTTCTAAAAAATTTTTCCTAAGATATCAGCGTAGAAGAATTTGAAGCAAAAATTGTTTAATTTAGCAAGCTAACAAAATTTTATAAAAGCTTCGAATACGTTTGAAAAATATTAAAGAGGCATAAGAATTTCAAAAATGATTTTAAACTTAAAAATATTGGGAGACTTTTAAAATAAAATGTAGGTTTTTGAAAATTTCGAAGTTATATTTGGAAGCTTTTAGAAGATTTTTAAATGTTTTCAAATGATAATTTTAGTAAGGTTTCCTGGGTTTATCTTAAGGGAAAAAATACTTTTAAAAATTAGAAGAGTTTTTAAAAGTTTTTAAAATAAAAAACATTTTTAACTTGTTTTGATTCCTCCAAATATAAAAACATTTTTTTATTTTTTTGAGTCATCTGAAGGCCCCAAATATTTTTTTTAAATCCTCTAATTTTTCATAAAGTTTTGGAAAACCCAGTAACAAAATGCCTACAAATTGTCTGGCTACTTTTTAAACATATCCTAAATCTACAATAATCATGTTATATAATGCCTAGAAACCTAAGAAAATTTTCTTTAAATAACATAAAAGCAAATAAAACAGAAATATAAGTCTTTTTTTTGAGTATAACTAATTTTTAAAAATGCACTTGTTTGTTTAAAGAGTTCTCACTTTAGTTAACTAAAAAGTTGTCTTTCATGTATTAATTAAAATAATTTTTATTTTAAATACAAGTCTCTTTAGATCAAGATATCAAGTAATAAATTATTCATTTAGAATCCACCTTTTTGGCTTTAAAATGAAATTAGTGGTTAATTGATAGATCTTAACTTTTCGAAAATCTTTTTTTAATTTCTCAAGAATTTTAAAAATATTATATTTATTTAAATTGGAAAAGTAAATAAACATGAAAATTAAATAGTTATTACAGACTTTTATCTTAAACTAAAAATTTTTTGCGCTAAAAAAAAAGTGGGATAACTATATGTTACCTCAAACTCACAATCATGGTCGTTGAAAACCTGATACATTTTTTATTATTTAAATTTTTTCTATAGTTCAAATTTGAATTTTTTTAAATTACATTTACAAATAATTCTTTATAATAATCAAGCGAATTGAGAAACATTTTTGCATTGTTGAAAATACTCATATTTTGCTTCATTTTTCTCAGTTTTGTTTGCATTTTCACAAAAAACTGGTGTTTTTAATAAAAAAAATCATTAGATTTTAAAGTTTAATTATTTTTGAACAATTGTCGGTACATTTTAAATTGATATATTTCTATATTTATTTTTAATTCTGATTTTTTGCAGAACATCCTTTTAAAGCCATTTACTTGTCAATCAATAAAAATAATTATAATTCGAATAATATTTTCAATATTTTCAACAGTTTAAGTTTTTTTCATGTTTGTTACATTTACACAAAAGATCGCTTTTAGCAGCAACCACCATTATATTTTCTACTTATTGAACAAAAATGATATTTATTACTTCTTAATTTAAAATATGAATTATTATTATTATTAAAAATGAACTTATTGCTTGTCTTATTCAGAATCCATCTCTTCGGAATTTTTCAGGTATAAATCATCTGTTTCATAGTTAATCGGTTTTCGATGAGGATTTAATTTTTGTGTTAAAAATTAGTTTATGGTTAAGTTGAATTACTGTTGGAAATTCAAAAAATTAATGTATTTTGTTGAAGATACATCTCTTTTGTTCAAAATTAAACTGTTTTATTAACAATTGTTACTTTTTAGATGAATTGAAACATTTTTTTTTTGATGAAAATTGCCTTTTTTGAATAAAAGTTAACTGTTTTAATAAAATTTTATATTGTTTACTTAAAAATTTATTTTCATAAATGAAAATTTAAGTACCTAATTTTCAGCTGAAATATGATATTCAATTAATAAAAATTGAAGTAATTGCTCATAAAGTTAAGTATTTTATTACAAAATAATTAATTTAGTTAAAAATTTCAGTAATTCATAGAAAATTCATATTTTTAAAGTTGAAAAAATTAGTAATGCTTTTATCTTTTAATTTTTCTTCCCCATATGAATGTGTTTCTAATGTAAGTGTATGGAACTTAACTTTCAAGTTATGTATTTCTTTAGAGGGCGTATTTTTTGTTTAAAAAAATGGAATAATTTTATAAATTTTACTATGTTATATTAAAATTTTTAATTAATTGCATATTTATTTTCGGGTTAAGAAGTTAACTATTTTATTTTAAATACGTATTCTTCAGATGAAAATTTATTTTAATAACTGGAATCTTAAATATTATATTTTTGGGGTTAAATATGTATTTTTAAAACCTCTTTTATATATATATATCTCTCGTATGCTTTTTAGTTAAGAATGCAAATGTTTGGTGGAAAATAATTTTGCTTTAATTAAAAAAAATTGAAAAATCCGAATTATTTTCTCGAATTAAAATATTTTTAAAATAAATTAAAAATCAATTTTTCGTTTAGAGAATTATCATTTCAAATATAAAATTGTGATCATTTATCTGAATTTTTGTCCGTACTTTTATTTTATATTATTTTAGATAAGAGTTACTATTAAATACAGAAAGGTTGTATCACTATTAGTTTTTCATTTTAATGTAATTTTTCAGCCCTGATGGTCTTTTGGGTTCAAAAATAAAAATAAAAATGGTTCACTCGGTTAACAATAATCAATCGGGTAAAGATAGAGTGTAAAATAATAGCTATTTTCTAAAAAGAAGAAAGGTCTGATCTCCTCTGACTGCTACCACTAGCTATAAGACGACGCCCATCTCTTTGGCGACAAATAAAATTACGGGAGGAAATCACATTTTCCCTTCTCCGTCACCCTGTCACAACAATGAACTTTGGTACGGTCAAATCTCTTCGATTTTCCTCCTATTCTCTCGCTCCGTAACTTTGATTTCATCCCCGAGCCTTCCGATTCTCATAAATGGGTTTCTTTGGTTCTGAAAATAGACGACAATAATTTGGGATCAAATTGAAGCCAAAAAAAATTAAACGTGATTTTAGAATTCGATTTTTCACAACCGAATTTAGTCAGTTTAGTTTCACAGGAAACTTTAAGGATTTAAAAATTTTGCATATTCTGATTGTGACCAGATCAAAATATCCACTTTCGTCAATTTAAAATTCATTTTTAGACAACTTCATTCAGCTCTGTCCTGTGAAAATAGTTATATTTTATGTTAAACTTTTTAGGTTTGGATTTTATTGATCTAATATTTGTAACACTACACAGTATTTAAAAATTATGAATTTTCGAGCAGGGAGAAACAATTTCCTCTCTTGGAACTTTTACAACTTTCAAAGACCAACAGAAAATGAATTAGGAAAATTACAATTTGCAACTGAACAAAAAAAGAATAATTTATAATGAAAAAGTTTAGGCATTTCAATTTCTGAACAGAAAGCCTAATTTTCAACTAAGAATAATAAATTTGGAGTTTTTTGACAAAATACATAAACTTTTATCTAAATAGTTGAATTTATTTTTGAGAAACATAAATTTTTATCTAAGCAGTTGAGCTTTCTAAAGAAAAAATAAATTTACATGCAGCAATGAAATATTGAAATTTTTAATAAGAAATTTTCAAATATAATAATAAACGCTGGAGTAATTATATTGACCCTCGATAATAAAGTTTTTTAGAAATTGTTGATGTAAGTTGTTGGCTTTAGGGTCAGGAGAATTGAAACTAATTAAGTTGTTTCAAACGTTTCGGCACACAATGGTGGCCCTTATCAGTGAGTTTTATTAAATCTTATTGAAATTTATAACAATTACTTGGCATATTGACGTGTTTTTGGTTTGTTTTTTTCCTACTCAAGAGAGACTAGAAAGATTTGAACGTCGATGTGAACTAAAAACTAAGTGATGACTGTGTCATCACTCAGTCAATATGCCAAGTAATTGTTATAAAGTTCTCCTCCTGACCCTAAGGCCAACAACTTACATCAACAATTTCTACAAAATATAGTAATAAATCATATCAAAAAAAAATTTAGCAAGAATTTTAAATTTTAACTAAGAACTTAATTTTCCAGACAATAAAAATAAATCCTCAACGAAAAATTTAATAGCTTATACTTTTTTGAATTAAACTTCAATTCCAAAAAAAGTTGAAGTTAAACAAAAAATACGAATTTCTAACAAAATAGCCTAATTCTGTCTGAAAAGACACATTTTTAACCAAAAATATATTATAATTCTAACAAAAAGAATGAATTTTTAACCAAAAATAGTTGAATATTCAGAAAGGAGTTCAACTCTCAGACAAGTAGTCGAATTTTTAATTTAAAAAAAAATGATTTCTCAACAAAATGTATAACAGTACACGTATAGTAACTAAAGAAGTAAATTTTTCTACCAAATAGTGGAGTTTTCATCGAAAAAGTCCATTTTTTCCATAAATTAACTAGTATAGTTCTTAGTAAAAATAATAATGTTTAGCGAAAAAATATATTTAACTCAATAGTGAAATTCTCAACTAAAGAAATGAATCATCATACAAAAAATTTATTTATTTAAACATTATTTTAACATCCAAGAAAATGGTTAAATTTTCAACAACAAAATATGAATTGTAAAAGAAAAACGTAATAATGGAATGGTAACGCAGGATATTTTTTGAATGCTTTTTTTGTTTGAAATTTTATCATATTTGCAGACTTGCATATTATAGTTGACACTCAACAGACAATACTCATAAAAATTTATGACAAGAATTAATGCAAAATTTGCTAATAAAATAAAAAATTCGAAATCCGTTTATAAGCGTTGCAAATAACTTTCATCCCATTTTGCGGTCTAATTGATCATCTACCATTTACTAAATTTAAGTGAGACAATAGAAATTTTGTTACGGAAAATGCATGGTTTTATTTCAAAGTAAAAAACACATTTCTTTGGAATAGAAATATTGAGGGTGAGAAATTACATAAAAATAAATCTTTGGAAACAGAATTTTTCAATACCAATAATTTTAGGAGAGTAAGTAGAAAATGGTGGTATTTATCAGACATACGAATTTCATTGTAATTCAAATAATTTTAATTGAGATGCTAAACTAACTATGAATGATATTTAAGGTTCTGAATAGAATCTAGATTTAAAAATATATATTTTTGTGTCTGGTGATTACTTACTTTCTCTACTTTAAACGCCTATCAGTAAAATATTATTAGTATGAAGAGGGCATAATTATGCGTAGAAAAAGTCTACGATTTTGCATAAATTGAAATTCCATCACATTTTGATTAATGTAAATTGCGATATTCAAGGTTGTGAATGGAATCTTTATTCAAAAATTAAAATTGCTGTCTTTGAGTAACTTACTCTTTCTACTTAAAATAACTTAGTTGTTTAACGCCGAGAATGGTAAAAAGGCAAATAAAAGAAACTCTGGAAAAAATATTTTTCACTGCGGTTAACATTTGGAGAATATTAGTAGAAAGAGCTATATTATGAGTGGAAAAAGTATTGTAATTGTCAGGCATTAGAATTGAATGAAAATCCGATTAATTACATTTCCAATAATAAACTGAATATTTTTTATGTTCAAGGTTTTGAATAGCATCTAGTTTAAAAAAGAGATTCTTTTTGCCTTGTGATTACTTACCTTTTCTACTTTAAACAACTTAGTTGCTGAGTGCATTTAAATTGTGAAAAGAAAAATAAAAAAATAGGTTACAAATTTTTTTTCACTGAGCCTATCAGTAAAATAATATTAGTATAAATAGGGCTATACTTCTGCTTAGAAAAAGACTATCATTTTTCATAAATTAAAATTTCGTCACATTTTTATTAATTTCAATTGCGATATTTAAGGTTCTAAATGGAATCTAGATTAAAAAATGAGCATTTCTGTCTTTACATAACTTACTCTTTCTACTTAAAAAAACTTAGTTGCTCTACGCAAAAATGGTGAATACGCAAATACAAGAAAATCTTGAAAAAATATTTCTCACTGCGGTTAACACTGGCAAAATATTATTAGAAAAAAGCTATATTATGAGTAAAAAAAGTATTGTAATTGTCAGACTTTATAATATTATTGATTTTCTGATTAATTATATTTGCAATAATAAATTAAATATAATTGATGTTTAAGGTTTTGAATGGCATCTAGTTTAAAAATGGATGTTTCTGTCTTGCCTTTACTTATTATTTCTACTCGAAATAACTTAGCTGCTTTGTGCTGGAAATTGTTAAAAGAAAAATACAAAATTTGATCAAAAAAAATATTTTTCACTGTGATTAACACTAACAGAATATTAGTGTAAACAGGCTATATTATAAGTAGAAAAATCATTGTGTTTATCAGAAGTTAAAATTATGTAATTCGGTTAATTTTAATGGCACTACTGAAATAAGTGTGAATCATAATTTAATTTCTGAATAGAATCTATATTAAAAAATGGATATTGTTTTCTTGGCACTACATTTTTTTTATTTAAAATATCTTAGTGGCCTATCGCCGAAAAAGGTAAAAAAAAATACAAAAATATTGATGAACAAACATTTTTCACTAAAATTGATACTAACAGAATATTAGTAGCAAAGGTTTATAGAATGAGTAGAGAAAGGATTGTATTTGCCAGACATTCAAATAGAATCACAACTTGATTAATTTTGATTGCAATACTGGACTGAGCAAAAATGATGTTTAAAGTTCTGAATATTATCTAGATAAAATATTTACAGGGTGTTCAAAAAGTCTCGATACACCTAAATATCTCTCCAGGTTAATATTTTTCCAAAAAGGTCAAGGTCATTCTTGAAGTAACTTTTAACGAGGAATCCATTGGTGACCTTGAATTTGACCTTGAACTTGATCTTGATTGGACCCGGCCCATACCTGAGTCAAGCCTAAATACCATCAGTTGAAGTTCAAAGTCTTCCTTGACCCATGACCTCAGAACATGTTTTGACGTAAAATTTCCCGCTCTTTCGATTGTCGTTGTCAAAAATAGGGGTTCCCATTACAAAAAACAAACTTGACCTTAAAATAACCTTGAAAATAAAGTTCAAGGTCAAATTTAAGGTCACCATTGGATTCCTCGTTAAAAGTTACTTCAAGAGTGTCCTTGACCTTTTTGAAAACATATTTACTTGGAGAGATATTTAGGTGTATCGAGACTTTTTGAACACCCTGTATATTGTGGTCGTGTGATTACCTATTCTTTCTACTTAAAAAAACTTATTTGCTTAACAAATAAAATGGTGAAGAGGAAAATAAAAATATATCGTAGAAAAAATATTTTCCACTATTATCGACGCTGGCAGAATATTAGTATAAAAGGGCTATATTATGAGTAGAAAAGGGATGTGTATTTGTCAGGCATTAAAATTACGTCATAGTAATGATAATATACATTAATAAATGTAAATTGCAATATTTTTGAATAGAGCAGAAACTAAAATAGAGAAATCCTTTCGGAAAATGCATTCCTTCATTTTTCATTGAAAGCCACAATTCCTTTTAAAATAGGAAACAAACTCAGAAGCTCAGATGTCTCTATTGGTACTTGGAATAGAAGTACATTGGCACATGTTTCGTTAAAATGCAAACGGTTTATTTTACTGCAGAAGGTACTTTTGTCTATTCCCTTTTGGTGCACGAAATCAGTTATCGCGCTGTGAATTGTACCGACCCATTACTGACGACAGTGACGTATGACCTCTGAGCGTTTCAGTGTAGTTGAACTTTTCGAGATTTTCGAAAGAAACGCGAAGAATCGTTAGCTAAAGAAACTAGAATTACTCCCTAAAGGTCATTCTTCTATTTCTGTCTGTTAGTTCCACTGAAATGTAGTTTAGACTGAGCCCTAAGAAATTGACACTATATGGGCGGAGACTCTGAAAAACTGTTTCGATTTCCTAAACTTTTTAAAATAGGACAAAGTTGATCACACTTCAGAAAAAAGGATTTTAGGAACGTTAATTAAAAATAATTTTTAAAAAAGTTTTAGGTGACGCAATATTTCGAAAACAAGGAGTTTGTTAAAAATGTTCGAATTTCGGGTTGAGAAAAAAATTCCAATTTTTTTATGTTGGGCTTTAAATCTTTATGACTATAATAATTCATTTTTCAACAAGCATTTTTAAGGAATAGCTTAATTTTCAAACTAGCAAGTCCAAGTTTTAAATAAAACAAAACATTTTCAAAAAGGATAAAGCAGCTAAATATTCAGTTAAAAAGAAAAATAATGCGTAATTAAACAAAATTAAAAAAATTATAATATTTGAATTATCAAGCAAAGAAATGAACTTTTAACTCAAATAGTGGATAAAAAAACACAACAAAATATTTTGAACCAAGGAAATCAAGATTCAACTAATTACTCATCTTTTTAAACAAATAGATAAAGTTTTAATCCAAAACATCATTTTTCTATGAAAAACGACGATTTTTTACAATATAAATGAATCTAGAACGAAATAGATGAATTGGAATCTAAACAATATCCATCAACAGCGAACGGTGAAATAACAAAATTTTCAGTCAAAACATTAATTTTTAGAAATAGAGTTCTAGTTTCCACCAAATAATTGAATTTACAACAAAAAGCGATTAATTCTCAATGAAAACTATGTAGTTGATATTTTATAAAAAAAGAATTAATTTGATATTAAAAACAGTTGCATTTAAAGAAACGATACGAATTATCTACAAACTACATGCATTTTAAAGTAAAAAGTTAAATGTCTATCTAAGAAAGGTCTATAAAGAAACATGAAAATGCAATTTTAATTAAAATTATAGAAATTCAATCGATGAAATAAATTTTCATTAAAAAAATATAACTTATAAAAAAGGCTTACTTAGTTAAATTTTCAGTTAAAAAATTAATTTTCAAACTAACCAATAAAATATTAATATTTAACAAAAATTTTCAATTTGAACCCAGAAAGCTACATTTTTGTAATAAAATGATAAATATTAAGAAAAAAAGATTATTTGCATCAAAAGGGTGATTTTATCACAACAAGAGACAAATTTCCAACAGAATACATTCGCTTTGAACAAAATATTGGAATTTATAAATAAAAATGACCAATTTTTACAAAAAAGGGAAAGTTAACTTTTTAGTTACAAAATTTTTATTCAAAATATGAAAAAATTTTTAACCAAAAGATCAATTTGCAACCATGAATTTTCACTTTCAAACAAAACTACGAATTATTAACTCTTAAATTTGTAAATAAAAAACATGCTTGATGTTTAAATTCAGGCAAATTTTCAAGAAAGTAGTTCACTTTCCATAAAAAAAGATCTTTACTTGAGAGAGGAACAAATCAACCAAGTGTTTACAGTTTAGGCTAAAAAGTATAATTTTTTTAAAGCAATTATATTTTCCATCTTTAGAAATTGACCAAAGCAGCTAATAAATTTAAAAAAAAAATTCTTGAATCAAAACAAAAATTGTTAATGAAATGATCCAATTTTTCACCAAATAAAAAGAATTCTCGAACAACAAGTACATCCCACTTAACTTGCTGTATACAAGGAGGGACATATTATTAATTTTTAATTTTATAATTGCAGGAAATTGAACTTTTTTCCCCATGAATCTCTATGGTTGCGAAAATTATTTTTTGGAAATTAAAAGATTGTTGATTTAGAATTACTTTGTTTGATTTCACTGACATGACAACTGATGCTTGATCGTCGCTACATATGCAAATTTTCGACAGGAATTGAGTTAAAGAATCGGATAATTGTGCAATTTGCTGATGAAATAGAAAAAAACGTAAATCAGCTAAAAATTATTGCATATAATTCCGATCCAGTTCCGTATTAAATTAATCAACTGAAATTTAGTGTGTAAAAAAAGTAAAAACCCTTATTTAACTTTATGTTACATTTAAGGATGTATGGTCCCCTCTTTGAAGGACGTGTCTCGGACGTTTTGAAATCTCTTTGCGGATATTATGTAATCAATAGTACCGGAAGGTAAATTTTAGGCAAATGTCCCCTTTTCCATTAGCATCTGGTGTAAGCTTCCGCAAACGGAACTCGAAAATTAGGGTGAATGACGTTGATTAATAAGGCGAAATCCTTCTCTTCCAGCCATTCTAAATAATATCCAGAACATCTTCCGGTGCCTAAAGCTTCGTGTTTACATAATAGTCTGTGAATACAATGGAAGTATCATGAATAAAATTCATAAAAAAAACTCCCCTTTGTAACAAAATCTAGCAAAATATTCCCCCCCTCGTTCTTCATATAATTTTTAGTCTCCAGAAATGATTTGCTGTTGATTGCTAGCAGAATTAGGCAATGATTCCGAGAACTTCATTTTTAAAAACTACCTTATTTTTTCTGAACTAATCTTTAATTTCCTCGATCATGAATGCTCAAAAATCAGAATTTTAATCCTGTCATTCTTTCAACATGGAATCTTTTCTAAACGGAATAAAACAGTATTTCAGACACAATTTTATAATTTTTTAACTTATTTTTTAATTTCAAACAAAAAAATGTCTTTTATACTTTAAGTGATGACTGTTTAATAAGCTACTTAAATTTATAAGAAAATAATCAAATTTTTAACGTAATAGTTGAATTTTCAACTTAAAAAGATAAATTCCCAACAAAACGTTTCACGATTTATATTTTAAACGAAAAAATGAAATTTCTTTAAAAAAATAATTTAAAATTCACAAAACGAATTTTTTAACGAATATTAATTTTTACGTGAGAAATAAATAACATTTTTTCCTGAATTATTAAACCCTTAAGCCAAAAAACAAGTTTTCTTTTCAAAAATTAAATTTACAAACAAAAACTTTGACTTCAGCAAAAAATTAATTTTCCACAAACATGAAGCATTTTTATCGAACAAAAATTAAATTTTCAACAAAGAATATTATTTTTTTACCAACCAGGAAAACTTCCTACTGAAAAAGATAAATATTAAAAAAAATTGAAAAGTTACATTTTTAGTTAAACAACTAATTTTAACCCAAAAAACATTTTTTTTAAATAGTTTAACAATTTAGTTTCACTTTAACCCAAGTAGTTGAATTTTTAATAAAGAAATATTAATTTTGAATAGTATGTACATATATATACATATTAAAAAATTATTTTCAACAATATTAATTATCCACCTATTTCAAACAAAATAGGTAAATTTTCAAATTAAAAAGATACATTTTCAAAAAAATAGTTGAATTTTCATTGAAAAAAGATTTCAGTAGACTTTTTAAGTTCAAAATATGGATATTTAAATAAGAAATAAGTTTCCATGAAAAAATTAAATTTTCAGTCGAAAAAGACGAATTTTTAAGAAAAAAGGAAGACTTTTCCATAAAATTTTTGAATTCTCCATGAAATAGCTAAATTTTTATCCAAAAAAATATTTAATATCTCTTAAAACAGATAAATTTAAAAAATAGTAAATTTGTATCCAAAAAAGATTCTCGTTGACTTTCTAAGACCAGCATAATAATTTTTTAACAACAAATAAGTTCCTGAAAAAATAAAATTGAATTGTCCATCTAAAAACATGAATTTTTTAAATAAATACCAATGAATTTTTAAGGAAATTAGTTTAATTCTTTACCAAATAGTTGCATTTTTATTCAAGAAAGGTAACGTTTCTACTAAAACAGAGGAATTTTTAATAAAAAATGACAAGTTTTTTCAACAGTTAAACTTTCAACAAGAAAAGATTTCTGTTCATTTTTTAAAACTTAATTTCTGCAAAAGAGTAAAGTTTTTTAACTAAAATATATGACTTTTTAAAAAAAAGTTTAATTTTCAATAAAACTTTTCAACAAAATTCCTGATCCAAGAGTTGACTTTTCAATCTAACTGTTGCAATTTCATTCAAGACGGATTAAATTTTTTCTAAAACAGATAGACTAAAAAACATTTTAGCAAATTACTTGAGTTTTTATCCAAAGAAGATTTCAGTTCACTTTCCAACATTAAAATAACAATTTTAAACAATAAGTTAATTATCTGCTAAAGAGTCAAAAATTCGAAAAAAGTGAGAGTTTTTGACCAGATTCTCAAATCTTCTACAAAACAGTTGTATTTTTGTTTAAGAAAAATAAAATTTCGACAAAAATATGAATTTTTAATTTAAACAGCCAAATTTTTGAAAATTGGACATGCAGCAAATTAAAAAGATACATTTTAAAAAAAATTGTTGAATTTTCATCGAAAAAAGATTTCAGTTGACTTTTTAAGATGCAAATATGAATTTTTAAATAAGAAATAAGTTTGCATGAAAAAATTTAATTTTCAGTCCAAAAAGATGAATTTTTAAGCAAAAAGGAAGACTTTTTTATAAAAATTTTTAATTCTTAATCAAATAGTTGCATTTTTATAAAAAATCAAATATCTTTAAATTATATTAAATTTTTTAACAAAAAGTAAGTTTCTACGAAAATAAAATTGAATTCTGGATATAAAAAGACGAATTTTTTCAATGAATAGGTATGAATATTTAACAAAAATAGTGAAATTCTTGACCAAATGGTTGCATTTTTATTCATAAAAGGTAAAGTTATTAATAAAACAGAGGAGTTTTTAATAACAAACGACAAGTTTTTCAAAAGTTAAGCTTTTAGCAAAAAAATATTTCAGTTCATTTTTTAAAACTTAATTTCTACAAAGAAGTAGAATTTTAAACCAAAATATATGACTTTTTGACAAATTAGTTTATTTTCAATGAAACTTTTAAACAAAATTCCAGAATCAAGAGCTGACTTGTCAACCTAACTGTTGCAATTTCATTCAAGACAAATTAAATTTTTTCTAAAACAGATGTATTACAAATTTTTTCAGCAAATTACTTAAGTTTTTATTCAAGGAAGATTTCAGTTCACTTTCCAACACCAAAATTAAAATTTTAAACAATAAGTTAATTATCTGCTAGAGAGTCAAATTTTCTACAAAACAGTTGCATTTTTGTCCAAGAAAAATAAAGTCCACTAAAATAGGTGAATTTTTAATTGAAAAGAAACAAATTTAATAAAAGAGGAATTTTCAATCAAAAAACTAAATTTTTGTAAATTTAACTTTCATTTTGTTAAATTTTTGTCCAAGAAAAATAAAAATTTAACAAAAAAAAAGTTGATCTTTTAAATTAAACAGACAAATTTTAGAAATTTCGACATTAAACAAAGAGTTCCGTTGACTTATAAGCAACAAAATATAATTTTCAAACAAAAGGTTGATATTCTGTAAAAAAAAAGTTGAGTTTTGAAATCAAACAGACGAATTTTTAAGAAAAAACTTGAATTTTCCAACAAAAATTATGTCTTTTTCAGAAAATTATTATATATTCTACGAAATAATAAATTGGTACCTAAAAATATAATATTTAGAAGAACTAGAATATTTCAGAATACCGTATTACATGCAACTTTTCGCTGATCGGAAAAGTTACGAATTTAGGTCGCTCTTTTCGGATAGTTCAAAAATAAGAAATTCGCATACCCATGTGAAAGGATTTTCAATATTTACAGCCTTCAGCATCAGGAGCTTCTGAAAATGGTTTTAAAACTTAAGCAAAGTGCTTTTCTATGTTCTTCCATAGTGCAATTTCGTATTTCATTATATTTTTACTATTAATAATATGGAAAAAGTTTTCAAAGTTTGAGGCGTGAAGACGAGAAAAAGCCATAAAGTGTAATGGCGAGAGAAAAAAAGGACAAGTAAAAATACTCAATCTAAATAATTTCTATAAAATTAAACGTTTTTTTAGCACTAAATGTTTGACAATTTCGATTTGTATTTTATTGACAATTGCAAGAATAGAGTGAAAAGCAATGGTTGCTTGTTTACAGGGTTACGTCCATTAAGAAGACATTAAAACCACATTTTGCATCGACCCGATAAAACAGATTGCCTCATTTCCGAGTATTATTCACCCACATTTATATACA
>JAAAKG020025240.1:0-20008 GCA_010014905.2 Druon quercuslanigerum | reverse complement strand
GAAATAATTTTTAGTGAATTTCCCCCTCAAATGACACACTTTAACATACCTTATTGTACTCTAATGCATTTCCCACAGTTTCAGCTCGATCTTTTATTTTAAAAAAAGTTCTCAGGTTCAAAAAAATATTTAATAAACTGAAAAAGTGGGTCGGTAATATAGGTATTTCGCTGTAGCACATCCCCTTAAGGCTCAAAAACTTATGTTAAAACAATATGGGCTTATAGAAAATGACAAGATTGTACTTTTTTATTTGAAGTTTTTCATTCCGATGTATATTTTTAATAATAAAATTGAAAAACAGATAAAGAATTTTCACCAAATTCAATTATTGTTTAAAACATAAATAGTCTCCAATCAGACAAATATTATTGGAACTATTTGAAATTTGGTACAAGTACGCATTACATCCTAGCGACGCTTGAAAAAATAAATAAAAGAGTAAAGAATGCTAATTGTTTAATAATAATAAAGTTCAAATGAAGACCTGAAGGTTTAAAGTTGAAACAATTTCTCGTGAGACATTATTTGTTCCTTTCTATCGGAGGAAGATTTCTGGAAATTTGTAGATCCATTAATTGAAAATTGGCGGAAATATCGCCGTCTACGATTGCAAAAATTAAACATTAAAAAAGTCTGGCTTTTCCCCCAATAAATAGAAAATCGACTGTTTTATACTTTTGGATATTTTATTGTTTTCAGTAAATTAGAAAATAGTTTAAAATGGGAAAATTGTGTTTCGCAAATTGTTAATTACTCAATTATAATAAAATTTAGGAATAAGCAATTAACAAGAGCAGAAGTTTTAACAATTGAAAATTAAATATTTGAAACTGAAGATAATTGAAAATTGAAATTGGCCTGATTTGAAATGGAATTGGTAAGTTTTTGAAATGCATTAAATTTCGAAACTATTTCTAAACATTAAAAATTTGACACTCATACTTATCAAAATAAAAAAAATTAATTTGCATTTTTCAATATTTTTTAATAAAAAATTTAATTCTAAATCAAACACGTCCAAAATTTCGTAAATGGCTAAAATCTCCCGCATTCCCGCATTCCCGCATTCAAAACTGCATAATTTGATGAAATCTCCCGCCGTTTGAAATCTCCCCAATTGTTTTACATGTAATTTTCTTCAATTTTCAAAAGTAAAATTTTAAAATTTTGAATGTTCAACTGTTGGAAATTCAATTTTCTTTAATTTTTAATAGTAGAATTTCCAACAGTTAAATATTAAAAATTTCTAAACAGAAGATAATTGAAAATTGAATTGTGCCTTTTTTGAAATAGAGTCGTTAACTTTTTGAAATGTATTATATTTCGAACCTGTTTCTAATAATTGAAAATTTGATTCTCATAGTTTTTAAAACAAAACAATTTTTAAGTTGCATTTCTGAAAATGTTTTTATTTAAAATGTAATTCTAAATCAAACACGTTCGAAATTGCAAAATGTGATGAAATCTCCCGCCCTTTCTACAACGACTAACCTCCTCCTTCACGAACTTCTCCTGCAAGCTCCGTGGCATCATGGGAATTTTGCAAGATGGCGGTCGAGTGAGGTCCAAGTCGTCCAAGTCCAAGCCGCCGTTGTCGCTTTTTCGTCGTTTCAACTCTGGATATACAAATACGATCGGGCTGATTAAAACGGTGTGCATTCTATGTAAATATGAAAGTGATAACGTGCAGCGCAGTGCAACGACACGTTGAAGGTGACATCTCGCGCACGTATGGCTGAGCGGGTTCTGCACGAAAACCCTCTGCAAATCTTATTAAAAGTCTCTTTAAAAGTGTACCAACTAGAATACATCAGCGATGCTCTCTCCAATTCATCTGAACTGTGAAAAAGTGAGTGTCCACCCTAAAATGGAAAGTGTGACGGCTAGGTGTCGACAGTGCGTATTTCGGTAGCCTCGGTCGGCCTCTGGTCGCCAAAAAGGCAGTAAATTTTCTCCCTGCCAAAAAGGCAGTAAATGTACAGATTTACTGCCTTTTACGTCCAGATAACCCCGAGCTCATAACACGTTACTTTAAACCCTGAACCGCTCAGGAAAATTGACCAAGAACCGAAGAAAAAATGCTCGTGAAAATGTCCCACCATTGTGACCCAAGTTCGACTCCCCGAACGAGTAACGCTGGTTCCTCTGTAAAGGAATTTCGTAAAAGTTCAGGAAAATTATGCGACCGGGTTCAAGACCTGACATCCGGGATACGAGCATCGACCCGGCCAATTTTTCCAAAAGATTTTCGATAAAAAATTATGAAAGTAGTGGGAAGAGGAGTTGCCATAAGTTTCTGCGGAAGTGCTACGGATTTTAACTAGATCCATATTTTCCAGATTTATGACCTCTTCTTTTATAGCAAAGTTTGCGAGTGGATTTTAAGGTCCACGTGGGTGTCATTGCACGTTCTTTTGATCTGTGATGCAATTTGTGGCGATAAACTTTTTCTGATAGGGTCCTTGTCGATCATCCATTTTAAGGTTATATTTCATTCATTTCACCTCTAACTCTGGTAAATTTATCTTTATTTTAGAAGCTTCAAGTCCTAATTCTAATTACTGCTGCTAGTTTCTTCATTGTTTAAGTTTCACATATTTACATGCAATTGAATTGTTTAATCTTATCTTTACCAACCCCAATTTCAAACACTTTTCCCTCTTCAAAATCAAATCGTATTAACTCAACTATATTCAATTGAATAATTGTTTTTACTTCTTTATTGATTTCGAAATTTCTTCCAAGACAAAGTTCAAGTGAGGTTATGTTCGTAGCATCATTAAAAAGTGATTTTTTTCAAAATTCTTTGAAAAAGAACATAGTGCTTCCACTAATTTAAAATTTGAACCGACTGAGAAACGTTTTTAATTTCATGATAGTAGAATTGGTAGAATTGTTGCTAAATAGTAGATAAATGCTTTCACACCTGAACCACTTATATCCCATGATCCACGCTCATCCTGTTTGTTCAGTTTTGCTCAAAGAACAATGTATATTGCAAAAGCACAGATGTTCTTTCCTTATTCGAGCTGCAAAACAGGGAAAAATTTAGAAAATAACCTACTTTCTTTAGTGTAAATAGTTCTCTATATCTTTTTCTTGTTCTCTTTTTTTATTGTTATTTTCCACTCACCTTTGGCAAATGAAAAACCAGTATTGAATATTGATTTTAAGAAGGTTACACTTCCTCAAATCAGTTAAATTTGTAATTTTTTATTTTAAAAGATCAACATTTGCCATTTTTTAGGATGTTTTAATGATTCCTTAATCTCAATAAAAAATGGGAATACTCTCTCTCTCTCTCTCTTTTCTCTCTCTCTTTTCTCTAATTTCTATTTCAATTTCCTAAAAGCAGGTAGAATTTTACTTTTTTGGTACTCACTATTTTTAATCAATCTTGAGTATCTTCGACGACAAACTTTTTATGGATGTATAAAAACTTTTTTGATGGATTAATAGACAGGTTTTTTGTCTTCCATCGAGGGAAGTAGGTCACAGCTGCACCCAAATAAACTCATTTGCATACAATAGAGTTGCTTAGATATTTTAAAAGAGAGTTTTGCTCTCCAATCCCTTCGAAATTTATTAATTTTCTTTTCCCTCTGTATTAAAAAAAAAAAAAAAAACTTTAATGAAAGCCATTCACGAGAAATTCATTTATTTATTCTTTTCTTGTGTGTAGTACGTTATCTCTTATTTTCATCCATTTACCATCAAAATCTTCAAGTGATAAAAACTGAGATAACGTAAAGACTTTGATCTTAATTGCTCGTAATTTAATCTGGGAGGATTCGCAATGTTAAGTTCTTGTTTGATTTATGATACGCAAAAGACAATATTTAAACTTTTTTTATATCTTTGGTTAGGGAAGGAGTGATGAAATGGTTAAATATAAAGTTCTACTAATGCCACTATTCCATTACTTTTCTTCAAAAAATCTTTTTTAATTTCTTAGCTAATAGGCTACAATTTTCAGCTAAAACGATGAGCTTTCAAATAAAACTGCTGAATTTTCGACTGAGAAGATTAACTTTCTACCAAAAAGATTAAATTCCCAACAAATTACATAAATTTTCAACCAAACAGTTACATTTTTAATCTAGAAAAAATTCGTTTTTGATCCGAAACGGAATAAATTTTCATTTAAAAAATACTTCATTTTCAATAAAAGAGAAGCGAATTTTCTACAAAACAGCTAATATTTTTTACGAAATTGTTGAATTTTCAACCAGAAAATAATTTTCATCAAAAAAATGCAATAGTTTATATTTACACCGAAAAATAGTTTCATTTTTATTTTTAAAAAAACGTCAAAAAAGCCCAAAAAGACTAATTTTCAACAAATTACGTATATTTTTAATTAAATAGTTTGAACAATTTGTGCAATGTTCGTCCAAGTTGTATTTGATTAATTTTTAGTTTATATTTTTTCATATCTAAAGATTTTCAAATAAATAGTAAAATTTTTAATCAATTATTAATCAAATTTTGAGAATTCGATTGACGAGAATTCATTTTCAATAGAAAAACGAATTTTTTACCAAACTAATTAAGTTTTGCGCCAAATAGTTCATTATATATTATACCAATATATATTATACCAAATTATTGAATTTACAACCACAAATACGAATTTTCTAAGAAGACAAATTTTCGGCCGAAAAAAAATTAGTAGCAAGACATAAATTTTCAGTATAAAGTAAACAAATTGTTGAATTTTCACAACAAAATTGTAATAGTTGGCCTTTAAGCCAAAAAAGATTTGAATTTTAAATATGAAAAAAAGTTGAATATTGCTAAAAAATACGAATTTTTTTAACAAAACACTTGAAGTCTCAACTTAAAGAGATTAATTTTTAAGTATGCCGTTGTATTTTTAATAAAACAATTATTTTATACAAAAAAGGCAAATTAGCAAGAAAATACATATATTTACTACCAAAAAAGGCGAATTTTCAACAATTCACGCAAGTTTTCAACTTGAATAATTTTTAGTTTTTTTTTGTATCTACCATTTTAAATTAAACAGTTTAATTTTTAAACTAAAACAGATACATTTTAAAATAAAAATGGAGTAGTTTCTTAATTTACAACGAAATAGTTGAATTTTCAGTTCAAAAATTAATTTTTAAACAAAAAACAAATTTTCAGCCAAAAAAATTAACTCTTAATAAAGTAGTTCGACTCTACCTAGAGTTAAATATGTAACATAAAAAGATGATTTTTTAATGAAACGTGTAATCCTTGAAATTTCATTTAAAACAAATATTTTTAAATCTAAAGCAAGAAAACAGTTAAATTTGTCCAACAAAGTCGATTTTTCAACAAAATACCTAAATCCTTAAATAAAATACAGAATTTTTCATTAAACAGTTGGATTTTTAATAAAAAAAATTGATTTTCTACTACAAAAGATGTAATTTCTACAAAATACATTATGTTCTACCAATTTTTTTAAATTTTCGAGTCGCAAATACGAAATTTCTGCAAAACAGTTGAATTTTCAACCAAAAAAGAATACATTTCTACAGAGAGAGTTACACTTTCAACAAACAAGATGAGTGTTTAATAAAATAGTTGAATTTTCACTTTTAAAAAATCTTTAGTCAAGAAAGAAACAAAATTTCAATCAAATTGTTGAATTTTCAAACCAAAATGAATTTTCCACCAATAAAGTTGTTTTTTCTTGTTGGATTCTATTAATTCAGTTCGAATTTAAGTAAAAATATTAAAAAAGGGGGAAAGACTGTGAAAGTCTGCGATCAACAAATAGGAATTTTCATCATTTATAGACTAAAGACACTTTTTTTGGATAATTTGGAACACTATTTACACTATTTTTGATTTCTAAAGTGAGTACGAGGCCTCTAAAGTTTATTTATAACAATATAGTTCATGATTTTATTTTATAATCTCAATTTGAGGGTATTTAGTTCGTCGTTTTAGCCAGTTATCGTTTCTATCAATTAATTAAGAGAAGGTTAAGGTAACAAGGGAGTGCTAAATAAAGTGCAATGCAAAGAAGAAATATATATCATCACAGATTCTTTTTTTTTTATGAATAGAGAAGCTTTATGCCTTTGTGCTACTGTTTTTAAGTATTTGGTAAATAATTCCAAATTTAATATTAGCTTACTTCTGTTTTATGTGTTGACTTTTTATTATTCATGCGCTCATATTCTGTATTCAGAGTGTTTATTTACTGACTTTGTAGATTCAAGTGGGTTATGAACTTTTATCAGTTTATTCATTTCAAGTGAATACAAACGGTTCGCAAAAAAATATTTGTTATCATTAAATAAGATTAACGAGAATATTTAAGTTATTTCGTTTTTAAGATAATTCAGAAAATTGTATAGTCTTTTTTGTTGTAAATTGAAATGCTTTGCTGAAAATTCATCTATTTTGATAGAAATTTCTTTTTTTTTTTCTTTGTAAAAAACATGACTTTTGGTTGAACAATAAGCTGCTTTCGTTGAGAATTCAACTATTTGGATTCAACCCTCTTTTGAAATGTTGTCTTTTTTGGTTGAATTAAACGGTTTTTAGTTTAAAATTAACATCTTTTTTGGTGGAAATATCAACTATTACCTTTTTTTGTGAAGTCGTCTTTTCATCAACTATTTTGTTAAAAGTATAACTAAATTGTCAAAAAATGTTGTTTTTTTTTGGGTCATAATTAGTCATTTTAGTTGAAAAACTTTTTTCAGAATTGAACTATTTGGTTGAAAATTATTTTTAACTGGAAATTTAACTATTCCATGTTTGATTGAAAATTTATCTTTGGTGGTAGAATATTAATCTTCTTGTCGAGTAATTCATCCTTTTGGTTGAAAATACATTTGGTAAAAAACTCAAGTATAAGGTATAATAGTATATATAATATAATATATAAATAGTATATATAAATAGTATAGTATAGTATAGTATAATTCCTTTAAAAATTCGAATATTTGTATAAAAATTCGTCTTTTTTGGTTGAATTCAACGGTTTTTCGTTGTGAATTCATCTTTTTCGGTAGAAATTTTCAAACACTTTGTTGGAACTGGAACTAAATTGTTAAAGAAATAATTTTTTGTTGATGGTTCATCATTTTAGTTTACAAAAAACTTTTTTGTCAAAAATTTATGTATTTGGTTAAAAATTTGTCTTTTGTGGTAGAATATTAATCTTTTTGATGATTAGTTTATCATTTTAGTTAAAAGTTTATTTGTTTGTTAGACAGTTTAACTAATAGGTTGAAGATTAGACCTTTTTGACTGAATTTAACCTTTTTATTTAAAAAATAACAATTCGGTTGAAAGTTAATTTTTTTTTACCGAAATGCAACTGTTTTCTTGAAAATAATCTGTATTTTATTGAAAAATTGTGATTTTATCTATATAAAATGTATTTTCTGGTTAAAAATTCAGTTCAATTGGGAATGGTGGTCTACCATTTCGCTACCTGGTGGCGAAACCTGGAACAAGGAAGAGTAGGCACAATTTTCAAGATGTATTTTAATTTGTGTAAAAGTATTTTTACCATTTTTTTGTGAAGTATAAAACAATACTTGAATACTAAAAAGAAATCTTCATCAAAAAGAAATAGTTTTAGATAGAATTTTCATTTTATGCAGTGAAAATACATATTTTTGTCAAGTAGGTTTAAAAAAACAATTATTTCACTACTTAATGCAAGTTTCAATGCATTGTAAGCTTAAATAAACTTTAATTAATGTATTTAGCGACAAATTTTATCCAGATTAGGCAATGAATATGAACAATAGACGATTGGAATTTAAATACAAATTCTAACCCAACTTTTCGATCAGATTTTTAAATAGTAAATATTTAATGTATAAATGAATAAAAATTTACTTTAGAGTTCATTTTTGCTTTAAAATAAGTCGAGTTAGGTTTATCATCTTTTTAAATTCACGATAAATAGTACAATATTGTTTCTTTTTTAGAAAAATATTTCTGGCAAATATGTGTTTTTTCACTATATAGTATGTAAATTTCATTTAAAGCCCTTTGATTTCGATAAATACTTATTTTTATTATCCAATAAATACTTTAAAACTTCTTTTAAAAAATTGTTAAAACGCTTTTATGAGCAAATTAAAATGTATCTTTGAAATGGCAGCTATTCTTTCTAGTTCGGATTTTTGTCACCAGGTGGCGTATCGCAGTTAAACCATTCCCAATGGTTAAAATTTTGTACAATTTAAATTTAATTGTTTAAACTGAAAATTCATCTTCCATTTCCGATTTAAAATTGATCGTTTCTTATAAAAAATTAATTTTCTTGGTAGAAAATTCATCTGTTCAGTTGATAATCTAACTATTTCGTTGAAAATTTATTTTGCTTGGTTTCAAATTAATTTTGTAATTAAATTTTTATTATTCTATACTTTAAGTGGAAGATTTATTTCTTCGAGTGAGTTTCTTTGAGTTTTGAGTGCATAATCAAATATTTGGTTGACAATTCGTCTTTTTTGGTAGAAAAGTAATCTCAGTAGTTCAAAGTGGATCTTTTTGGGTTAAAAGTTCATTTCTTTAGTTGAAAATTATTTTTTTCGCTTGAAGATTTAACTTTTGTAATTTAATCTTTTGGGTTAAAAATGCAACTCTTAAGTAAGAAAATTCATGTTTGGTTGTCGAAGATTCATCGTTGTAGTTAAGAATTCATTTCTTTCGTTAAAAAATTGAACTGTTTTGTTGAATAATCTTTTTTTTGTATTTGGAAAATTAGTGTTTTAAACTGAAAATGCAAGTATTCCAGTTTTGCTTGAAAAACGTCATTTTTGTGTTAAAAATTCATATTTTCAGATAGAAAGCTCAATTTTTTAGCTTGCAAAATCTACATTTTTGATGAACTTTTGTTTCTTTATTGACTGAAAAATCATTCTTGGTTGAAAATTCTACATTTTTCTTGAAACTTATTGGGCTTTAATTGAGAATGCGCATAGTTTTTCGGAGATTCATCTCTTTGGTGGAAATTTCAACTAATTGTTTTGAAAATGAATGTATTTTACGTGTATCTTGCGTTTGTTGTCTAACATTATTAGTTGTTTTTATACCTTAAAAAAGATCTTAGAAGGTCAGGGAATTTTAAAATTGGGATTTTGTAGCGCCCTGGAAATAGTCAGATATAGTCCGTAGTTAACTTTTAATGTATGTATGAGGTTTTTGTAAGAGAAAGCTATTAATCAAATTGTTTGCTCTTTTATCACATAAATGATATAGGCTATAAATTTTAAAGTAAATAGAGTTTAAAATGTTTCTTAGTTGTTACCTTTTATGACAAGTTTCTTTAAAACTATAGAAACTAGAATTGCGAATTTTAAAAGCCATAGTTTTGTCGCCTCAGAAAATGTTTAATCGCATTAACAGTTGACCATTTCTGTTTTCAGATATGTGCAAGAATTAGAAACCTTAGTCCCCCCCATGCTTACTGATGATGCATCACAAGCAGAGCGCAGAGAAGTAAGCGAATATTGAAGGTACCCGATGGTTTCCTGACGTGATGGAAAGCAAATTTTATCTGAATAATGAGCCGGGACTCGAAGGGCAATCATACTCAACAACACAGGCAAATATCATGACGACGGACGACGGTGGCGGGCCTCGAATATGTTTTGTCTGCGGCACCTTGTGTCACAACGAGCAGTACTGGCTGCGAGTGAAGCAGACTCCAGGTGCCGCTCCAAATGAGCCCTTTTTCCCCTTCCTGGAGTCACACGAGCCGCCCTCTGGTTATCGTGGCGAGGGCTCCAGAGCCGGAGCCATTAAGGCCTGCAGTCTCTGCTACACAATTCTGCTTCAGCAATGGGACAGCTACGAGCGCGATGCGAGACCCCACAATCAGCGGATTTACTGGCTGAAAAGGTGCGACGGTGGTCCATTCACGGGGGCGGAAATGACCGTCCAGGGTGAATATGCGGCCCAGCTTCTCGGCCTGACGAACGATCATCCGCCGCAGGCGAGACCGGAGAACAGACCTCTTGGTATTTCACCGAGACTGCCACCGAACTCGCCCTCGCCGAGAGTCGAACAAAGTAGACCGCCCTCGAACTCGATCGATCTTCAGAGGTCTCATCTGAACAGCGTCGAGGCGTCTCGGCAAATTGAACAGGCCAGACTAACCATGGAGTCGCCCCATCGGAAGTTGCAGTCACCACATCAAAGATTGCAAAGCCCAAGGCAGTATGTCGAGGAGCAGAGAATTTCCAACGAGGCGGCGCTTGATCTGCGACACGCTCCGAGAAGTTCGCCGGTGCCGGCGCCCACCTTACCACCTCAGCCACAAGGTAAAATCTCATTCTGTTTTTTGACTATTGGGTAATTGCAAGCGGTTCCAGGTAGCTGGGATATTAAAGAGCAGGGTGACAGTGAATTTATTTCTTGATCGGGAATTTTACTAATTTTCAGAATCAAAGTCTACTCAAGTTCGATTTCAACAGTTTTTTTTTTAAATAATTAGTTGAATTGATATATTTTATCAATTATGATACCGAAAGTCATTTACTTGAAAAATTCTGCATTTTAGATTTTTATTTTTAAGCGTATGATAAAACGATTTTAAATCCGTTCCAAGTTTAAGAATTTCCAGATTGTAACTGTTTCAATTTGAAAGTCTTAGTCATTAAAAAATGTAAAGGTGCGATTAAAACTTCATAAACTATTTTCAACTTAAAAATAACTTAATAATAATATATTCATAATTAAAGACCTTTATTAAATTAAAAATATGGTTTCAGTCTAAATTATTTAATTTTTAACCCATTAAATTTGAAATTTTTGAACTCAGAAAAAGAATAATTATTTGATTATCATTTAGCAATATTTGACTGTTAATTTAAGACGAGTAAATTAAAGGCAAATATTTGAAACTTATTTTTTTGACATAGAAAGCTTTGAATTGTTAAAATTTCGAAAAGCTTTTAAAATTTTAGCGTTACAATTTTTATTGTTCTATTTTTAAAAAATTTTAATTTTTTTAGCGAACTTGTTGAATTTTGATGTATACGTAATAATTGAACACTTTTTATTTGTAGAAAAAATTTGAGTAATTTTATGAGATATTTAGAAGTTTTGAAAAGATTCAAAATTAATGTAAAACTTAAAATAATATCAAGTAATTTTCACAAAGTGGGTGGAATTTTTTTTCAGAGCTTTAAAATCTATTTTAAAATGAATAGAACTTTTCATACAATTTTTAGAACATCCTGCAAATTAAAAAACTGCCAGGGTTTTTTTTACAATTTTGAAAATCTCATAAAATATTTTTAAATGTTCTGTTAAAATAATTTTTCAAATTGAAAAGTCAATTTCAGTTTTCCTAGAAAATTTACGAAAATGTTTTTATTTGTTTGGAGTCTTTCACAAATTCTAAAAACCTCCTAAATTTTTTGTTTAAAACCTGCAAAAATCTATTTTTGTTAAAATTATTTTGTGGGTATTTGCACCGAAAATCGAAATTTTCTTTAATTATTAATTTTTAATTACTAGCATTTTAATCTTTTTATAGTTTTAACATGGATTCTTTTATAAACGGAATAAAACAGTATTTTGAATACAAATTTAAAATCTTCAAGTTTATTAATTTATTTTAAACAAAAAATTCTTTTCCACTATAAAAGATGGATTTTTAACAAAATACTTGATTTTCCAACAAAAGAATTAAAGTTTTAACATCATAGTTGAACTTTCGCCTTAAAAATATAAATTTTTAATGAAAAGGGGTCACAGTTTATATTTTAATCAAAAAAGATCAAATTTTTCCAAACAAAATTTAACAAAAAAGACGAATTTTCAACAAATAAAGATTTTTCACTCAAGGAAGAAACATAATGTTATCTAAATTGTTAAACCTTCAAGCCAAACAAAGAATTTTCCGTACAAGAATTCAGTTTTCGGAACAAAATATGACTTTTCATCACTAAATTAATTTTTCACGAAGCTGATGCATTTTAACCAAACAAGCATGAAATTTGGAACGAAGAAAATTATTTTTTTTTTCTACCAAAAAAGGAGAATTTTTCAATAAAAGAGATCAGTCTTAAAAAATCATTTCATTTTCATTAAAGAAAAATTAAAATGTTTAATAAAGCAGATGCATTTTTAAATCAAAAAGATAAGTTTTCAAACAAAATATTTAAATTTTTCTGTAAAAAAGATTTCACTCGTCTTTTAATAATAAAAATTTTTTAAAGAGCATTAAGCTTCTTCGAAAAAAATTTGGTTTTCGTTCAAAGACGAATTTTTGGCCAAAGCGATTTTTTTTTTAACAAAAATGTTGAATTCTCTGCCAAACAGTTGCGTTTTTATCCAAAAAATATTAAATTTCTCTTAAAGCAGATGAATTTTTATTTTAAAAATAGTTGAATTTTCATCCAAAAAAGATTCCAGTTGACTTTGCAAGATCAGGGTATGAATTTTTTAACAACAAAATAATTTTCTATCAAAGACGATGATTTTAAATAAAAAAAACAATGAATTTTTAACATATTAATTGCGCTTTTATGTAAAAAAATTAAATTTCTCTTTAACGGATGAACTTCTATTTAAAAAAAAAAAATTGAATTTTCATTAAAAAATGATTCCAGTTGATTTTTCGAACACCCAATTAAGAATAATTTAATTTATAATAATTCGAACGAGTTGAATTTTTCACAAGATTGTTACATTTTTAAACAAACAGGTGAATTTTTAAATCAAAAAGATAAATTTTCTAGGGAATAGTTTTATTTTCTATCAAAGACGAATTTTTAAAAAAATAGTTGCGTTTTTATGCAAAAAATATGAAATTTCTCTTAAACGGATGAACTTTTATTTTTTTTAAATAGTTGAATTTTCATTTAAAAAAGATTCCAGTTGATTTTCCAATCCCAAATTAAGAATAATTAAATTTACAATAAGTCGAACAAGTCGAATTTTTAACAAGATTTTTAAATTTTTAACCAAACAGATAAATGTTTAAATCAAAAAGATAAGTTTTCTAGGGAATAAATGAATTTTCAACACAACTGTAGCATTTGTAACCAAGAAAGATGTAACATTTCTGATAAAAAAGACGAAATTTTAAATCAAAATAAAATTTTTCAGAAAAAAATAGATTTCATCCAAAAAATATTTCAGTTGACTTATCATCAATAAATATGAATTTTAAACCAAAGTTTAAAGTTCTACGAAAAAAGTTGGATTCTTAACTCAAAAACATGAGTTTTTGATAAAACATAGGATGCCTTTTTATGGAAATTGTTACATTTTCAAACAAATTATAAAATTTATAACTAAAAAAAAAAAATAATATACAGAAGAAAGTTCTTGCGAAATTACAAGAATGCCGTACATGAGTAAAAGATAAAAAAAGTAAGTCTTACAAAAGTATAATTTTTTGGTTGAAAATTCTTCTTGTGATTAAAAATTTTATTATTTGCTTCTATTGTTAAAAGTTTATTCTTTTTGGTCGAAAATTCGACTGTTTTACTGTAAATTCTTCTTTTGGATTTGGGTTAAAAATTCATATTTTTGTGTAGAAAACTGAACCGTATTTTTTCGTGCAAATATAAATTATAAAACTTTTCGTCAGAAATTTTTTTTTTTTTGTTAAAGATTTATCTTTCTTAGATAAAAATTAATTGTTTTTTCTGAAAACTTAATGGTATGTCATGTTTAATTTAAAATGAATTATTTTTCAGTTTCAACCTAATTATTTACATGAAAATTTATATATTTTCTTAATAAAAAATCGTCCTTTTGGCAGAAAAAGCCTAACCTTATGTATTATGGTGAAAATTCGTCTTTCCTCAGAGAAAATTAATTTCTCGGTTGAAAATTAATTTTTAGTAAAAAAAATTCTTATCTAAGATCTATCGATTTTTCTCATAAAATTCGGTATGGCTACAGTCACTAAAAGTCTTCAAAACAAATCTAGAAACAACCCTTTTTTTGCACTTACATTATGCGTGAAAGAAAAATTTATGACGCTAAAAAAAATTAAAATTTGACCAGGGAAAAGTCGGGCATTTTCGAAAATGGTATTTTGTAGCAACCTTCCTTAGATTTTTCACGATGGCTTTGAATTTTAATCATTCTTTTTAATTTTTTGCTTACAAAAAGTTTATTTGATGTCCTTAAAAGGCGACCTAGAGAAAGTTGATTTCTTGACCTGGAAAACCTGGAAAAGACCTTGAATTTTGTTTCATCTGGTGGCAGAATTTAAAATCTTGAATAACAGGCAGATTTTTTAATTTTGCATAGGCGATCGAATAAAAATAAGGAGGAAAACAAATATTTGAGTTCATCAAGTCTAGTTTAAACCGAATTTCACAATTCGTTAATAGAGGCGTGAGCCATTTGTTTGTAGTCTAGCGATAAGAGTGTATAATCTGAGCAATTTTTATAATAGGGATTTCAGGAGACATGCGTAAGCATTAGTTAAATATTGTTTTGTTACTTTTTATACAGTTTTTGTTCCATTTTACAAATATTGCCCTAAATTAGATTGTTATGTTGGTCTAGTAGTACAAATTACACTTTACACATATTTCATCTTTTGAATCTGATAGTAAATATCAACAACTCTGACAAGATAATTATGAATGAAAAAGAATTTATTAATAGAAGTTAAACAAGCTACTTACATAATATCTTAAAAACAAACTTTTTTTATTATCAAATATTGATATTTACAAAACTTCGTTTTGCTATTTTTTTTTATAACCAAAATACAACAAATAAAAGTCAAAATTATATTATTTTTAAATATTTACTGATATCAAACATTATGCCTGAGACAATTTTGTTCACACTCACTAAAACTCACGTAATATTATAGTGAGGTGTTGCAAAAAGAAAATGGAAATGTAAGTATTAGTTTAAATTATTAATACAGGGTGTCTACCCTACCTGGAAAACCTGGGATTATCAGAGAATTTTTATGTACCTGGAAAAACTTGGAAATGTCGGGGAGCTTTTTTTAATGTCGGGGAATTTTTTCGAGAGTTTTTTTTCTAAAACTTTTTTTCTAATTACAATATAAAATTGAATAACAATGATTCTTCACTTGTAAAAGTATCTTTATATTAGTGAATTTAACTACTTTGTTAAAAGTTAGATTTATCTTGTTTTGTTTGAAATTAATTTTTTGTACTGTAATTTAGCTATTATATTTTTTGTTGAAAATGTCGCGTTTAGAGTTGAAAAAAGTGTGTGATATAAGATTTATGTATTTCATTGAACACTTTATAGTTGTTGTTTTTTGCAATTTTTCTCTCATTTGACTGAAAAATATTTTTTAGTTGAAAATTCAACTTATTTTGAAAAGTTGTCTTTTTTGTTAAAGTCAATTGTTTTTGTTACAAAAATAAACTCTTTTTTGGCTGAGATGTCAACTATTACTACATTTTTCGTATAGCATTCTTGTTTCTTGTAATGCACATTTAATGACTTGGTTGAAAGTTAAACTCTCTTGCTAAAATGTAATTTTGCTGTTTTGAAGATTAATAATTTTAATTGAATATTCATTCCTTTGCTCGAAAAATGAAGTATTTTTTTGAAAATTAGTTTTTGGCTGAAAGTGAGTATTTCTTTGAAACTGAAAGTGTAACTGTCCCAATTGAATATTCCATAATTTTAGTTAAAAATTCATCTCTTTGGTTGAACATTAATTTTTGTAACTAAAAATTTAACTATTCAATTAGAATAGTGGAAGAATAATCTCGTTTAGTTTAAAATTCGTATTTTTGGGTAGTAATTAATCTTTGTGGTTAAAATTTCATCTTTTTATTTTAAAATTCAACT
This sequence comes from Druon quercuslanigerum, assembly GCA_010014905.2. Classification (NCBI taxonomy): domain Eukaryota; kingdom Metazoa; phylum Arthropoda; class Insecta; order Hymenoptera; family Cynipidae; genus Druon; species Druon quercuslanigerum. The sequence continues at coordinate 4,213 of JAAAKG020025240.1, read as the reverse complement.
ATTCCAGTTAAAAATTGATCATTTTAGTTTGAAAAATCATCAGTTTGGTTGAATATGAATTTCTTTAACTGAAAATATAACTATTCATTTTTTGGCTGACAATTTATCCTTTTTAGTTGAAAATTTTTGTATTTTGTTAGAAATGAATCATCTTGGTTAAAAATTCGATTATTCTGGTTAAAGATGCATGATTTTAGTTGAAAATTTATTTCTTTGTTTGAAAAATGAACAATTTCGTTTAAAATTAATTTTTTATTTGTCTAAAAATGTATTTTTTTAAAACTGAAAATGTAACTTTTCAAGATGAATATTCCATCGTATTAGGTAAAACTACATCTCTTTGCTTGAATATTTATTGTTTAAACTAAAAATGTAACTTCAATTTTTTGTTGGCAATTTATCCTTTTTAGTTGAAACTTCCTATATTTGGTATAAAATTCGTCTTTTTTGTGTGGAAATTAATCTTCTTGGTTAAAAATTTGATTATTCTAGTTAAATATTCATCATTTCAGTGAAAAATTCACCTTTATGGTTTCAAATTAGATTATTATAGTTAAAGATTTATCATATTAGTTGAAAATTCATCTGTTTAGTTAAATATTAATCTTTTTATCTGAAGATATAACTTTAATTTTGGTTGGCAATTTATCTTTCTTAATTGCAAATTCATGTATTCTGTTTTATATTCGTATTTTTTGGTAGAAATTAATGCGCGTGGTTCAGAATTAATCATTTTAGTTGAAAAATTATAACTTTGATTAAAAATAATTTTTTAAAATAAAAATTCCATGTTTTATTTGAAAATGCAACAATTTGGCTGAGAGTTTATTTATTTTGTTGAAAAATCGTCTTCTTGGTAGAAAGTTAAAGAATTTGATTGAAAATTCAACTATTTGCTTAAAATTCATCTAGCTTGTTGAAATGCATTTTGTTTGAAAAGTTTGGTATTTGAAGCGGTTAAAATGATACCTGTAAAAGCTTCAGATACCTGGAAACTATCCAGAATTGTCAGATAATTTTCTTTTTTTTTAATTTTCAATTTAGTAGCGTTTTTATCTACAAAAAATGAAATCTCTCCTAAATGGATGAACTTTTATTTTTTTAAATATCTGAATTTTCATCCAAAAAAGATTCCAGTTGACTTTCCAACACAGAATTAAGAATAAGTTAATTTATAAAAATTGGAATAAGTCGAATTTTGAACCAAAAAGTATGAATTTTTAACAAGATTTTTAAATTTTGAACTAAATAGTTCAATTTTTAAATCAAAAAGATAAATTTTTAACACAAAAAAAGAGTTTATTTTTATAAAAAAGGATTTCAATTGTCTTTTCAACACAAAAATACGAATTTCAAACAAAAATAAGATTTTCTAGGAAGTAGTTGAATTTTCAACAAAACTTTAACATTTTTATCTTTTTTTAAAGCAAGCCGGTTTTAAACACATTCAAAATCTGTATTTCCCAGAAGCAAGTTTTTATGTAAATTGAAGATTACATTTTTTATCACAATCCGCAGCCAAGCCTGTTCCGATTTGTTGTCAATGTGACTCAGAGATTGTCAACTTCCAAAATTGTTTCCTCAAAATTCGATAGTAGCTCCGAAGTGGCCTTTCGTTTTATCTTAAAATGAGGATTTAGATTTAAAAGAATGTTTTTCGAACTCTGGAAAATTTTTGATTTTGATTGTTATCTAGTTCTGTTATTCCGCCCTTTAATTAGTTTCCTCATGGCTAATTCTTGTAAAATAATTTTCATATATTTTGAGGTATTCTGAACAAAATTGTTACAGCAAAAAAAAAATATTTTGGATCTATTTAAAAATTATAGTCCTGTTTTATGAAAATTTTTGAGATAAAGTTAAAAGTCGTAAAGTTTTTGCTAAAGTATAATCCGGCAATTTTTAAAACGTAATTTTCTGATCTCTTTAAATGCTGCAAATTCGCGTAAATTCTCAGTAAATATGTTTCTCTCAGTAAGAGCATTAATCTAATATTTTAATATCTTATCGTTTTCTATTTACCTGGGTTTTCAATTGAAGCGGTATTGGCATTAAACTTTTTTGATCGTTTTTTTTATTTAAAATCTATGACACATGGTTTATTTAAAGACTAAGAGAATTTTTAATACTAATTTTTCTTTAGTGTAAGAATGAGTTTTTTCTTCTTTAAAATACCAGTCTTAACTGTAAAAAGTCCTCCTTTTTCAGAATAAATACTTTCTTAACGCTTACTAGATATGAAAAGATACTTTTTTTGAATATTATATGGTATATTTTTTTATATCGTATATTTTCGGATTGAATGAAAAAATATTTAGAGGTCGCTAACATGGTTTCTATGGCCGATTTTCGACTTTTATCAGTTATTAATGTTTATTCTTTGCATTTGAAGTTAGTTTAACATCCATATATCGTCAGTTTTGTGATACACTTTTGTTTTAAGGGTCAAATTTAGCCCTACATTGTTTTTGAAATATGAAACTCAAGAGGAAATATTTTCCACGTAAGTAACAATAATTTCATGTGCCATAAACTGTGGTTAAAATATTTAATGTATATTAAACATTTTTAAGTTAAAATTAATTTTATGTCAATTAAATCACTCAAATATTGAAAATAATAAGGGGTTAATTTTTTAATAATAAAAATTCTAAATAAAATCATTTAATTATTTTTGTAAGTATTTGAATATGTGCATTCTTTATGGACAACATTAAATTTATTTATTTTAATTCCTTAATATTCCTAGGTTAGAAAGACTTTACTGATTAAAAAAAAACAATTTGACACCCAATACTGAAATTTATAATAAAATTGATGTTTTATTGGCGTTAAACAGCTTCCGAAATTTGTTTTTCTCATATCAAAAATTTAAAACTGTAAAAGATAAAAATTAATAATACTTCAGAGGTGCACATTGGCCGTAAAAGCAGTTTTTGTCATAGTTAAATTTTCGTTTTAAAATCTGAAAAAATATAATATACATTCCTTCACGTGTTAAAAATCCCTCATTATCATTTAAAATCCCTTAAAATCTGTTAAAATCTGTTAAAATCCTTAACATTCCGTGAAATATTTTGAAATCTTAGAGATCATTTGAAATCTTTATAATCCCATGAAATCTTTAAAATCCGTGGGAATATTTTTGAGAATCTCTTTAAATTTTTTATAATATATCAAAATATTGAAGTGTACATAACATTTCATTAAATTGCAACTTATTGATTAAATTTTTTAATTAATGAGTTCTGTAAATTAAGTTACTTATCAAAGCCTAAAACTTATGAAGGATCGTTATTTTTACATTTTTAAAGCATAAAAATACTGAGATTTTTAAATATTGTATTTACCATTTAATCAGAAAATTAAATTAATCAAATATTCCAAAATCCATTTTTAGCGGTTTCGAGTAATAAAATTTGGGATATCAGGATTGCAGGAAAATCTGAATTATCGAAATTTCTTGAATTTCCTTTACTTTTCCCTGACCAATTTTTTATTTTCCATGAAAGTTCTAAACTTATCATTCAAGAATGAAAACTACCTTGCACCTAGAAGACTAAACAGACTAATTTTTAAATCAAAAAGATGAATTTTTAACAAAAGAGTTGAGTTTTTAACCAAAAAAGATTTTTTATTTGACAAAGAAAAAAGATCGCATCCAAAATGTTGAGTTTTTAAGCCAGAAAGTTGAGTTTTCTACCTGAAAATATGAATTTCAAAAAACATTGCATGTTCAACAATAAAATATGCATTCTCTACGAAAATAATGAAATTTTCAATCCATATTAGACCAGTTTTTAACAACATAAGTGAATTTTCAACTAAAAAGATACGTTTTCTAGCAAAATTGGAATAGCTACATTTTGAGCCAAACAATTTACTTTACAAAAAGAATTAAAAAAAATATTTACATTTTTAAACAAAGAAATGAATTTATTATTCACATGATACGGCACAACAATTAGTTTTAGACCAAATGGTTTCATTTTCTACCAAGAAAATTGAATGACAATCAAAAAAGATACATTTTTGACAAAAAATGGAACAGTTTCATTTTCAGTTTGAAAAAATTAATTTTCAATAAAAATTAAGTTTTTAACAAATTAGATGAATTTTTAAACGAATTTTGAATTTTGAACTGAACTTCTAACTTAATAGTTACATTTTCAACCAAAGAAATGAATTTTCGTTAATAAAAGGCGTTTTAACT
>JAAAKG020025229.1:0-20009 GCA_010014905.2 Druon quercuslanigerum | reverse complement strand
ATCCGGGGCAAAGTCGTGACAACAATCCGGGGTTTCAAACAATCCGAGTTACAACAATCCGGGGTCGGAGTGTACTTATTTGGTTAAAAATTCGTGTATTTAGTTGAAAATTATCTTTTCAGATAAAAAATTGGGCTTCTTCGTGGAAAATCATGTATTTTATTTAAAGTTTATCTTTTATGGTATAAAATTAGATTATTTGTTTGAAATTTCATTTTTGTGAAATAAAAATTGAGCTATTTGGTTAAAAATTCAAATTTTGTTTGAATTTCTTTATTTTGTTTAAAAATCCTCTTTTTCTGAAACTTAAAAGTATTGTTCAAACACTCGAACTTTTGAATAAAACATTCGTTCCTTCCTTATTGAAAATTAATCCTTTTAGTTAAAATTAAATTTGTTGTTTGAAAATCGACCATTTAGTTGAACAATCAACTATTATTTAAAAATTCAACTCTTTTGTTTAAATTCCGTCTTGTTTCGAAAAATTTAACTGTTTTATAGAAAATTCGTCTTTTTAGGTTAAAGATGAACCTTTTTGCGCAAAATATAACTTTTTTATTAAATATTTATCTTTGTGGATAAAAAATTCATCTTTTATGATGAAAATTTAATTATTTTGTTAAAAAGTCATCATTTTTGGTAAAAAAAAAATGTAACTGCTTTATTGAACATTCGTCTTTTTGGACAGAAAATTCGTCCTCTTGGATTCAAATTTTATCTTTTTGGTTTAATAGGTCTAAAATTAAATTTTTTTATTTGGTCGAAAATTCAACTGTTTGATTGAAACTATACTGTTGTAGAAAATTCAACCCTTTTATTGTCAATAAAACTATTTAAAAATTAAGTTATTTTGGAGGAAAGTTCAACTATTTGGTTGAACGGTCATTTTCGGAATGAAAATTCAATTGTTTTTGTATAAAACTCGTATTTTTGTATTGAAAATTCATATAATCGGGTTTAAAATTTAACGGTGTTTTTTATAAAATTGGTCTTTTTAGAATTTGATGCATTTCCATTTAAATTTAATACGTCATTGCTACATTAATTTTATGTCAAAGAAAACGTATTCCCCTATTATTCCCTTATTTTCTTGAAAAATTACGTACCCCTGTTTCGAGACAATTTTTGACTGTAATGTCTGTCAGCAAGACTTATTTCGGAAGGTACATTCTTTAGAAAGCCTGTTTCTGTTTACCTTACTCTTTTCTAAAATAGTGTTTGTTAAAGCTAAACAAATTTTTCATATAAAACGTATCTGATGTACGAACCGATATAATGCAGTGTCGATAGATGTCTGCAAATTCAACATAGGTAAAGCAGACGTTATGTAAAATTGAATATTAGGATTCGATTCCATTGGAAGTCTGTTTGGTACAAAATATTCAGTATTCGTTATCCGTTGCAACGGAAATGCACTGTTGGGTTCAGTTTCTCTCATTACGTAAATGGTCTCTTTTTCTTTTCTTTTGCGTTTTATTTAGATACAAAATGAGAAAACCCCATCCTGAAAATACACGTGTCTACACTGTTCTATTTAATTTAACTTTGAATATTCAGATTTCAAAACAGAAACTTTTAGACGATAAACTATGATGTCCTTCTGACTCACAGCCTTCATAGTTTTGCTTTTAGACTATAAATTACGCTCTGATTTTGCTTTATCGCGACATATCTTTTTTACGAGATCATTGTTTTCCAAGAGAACTTCTCTGAAACATAAATTTAATTGTCTTCCTTTTTTTTGTTACAGGTGAGCTGACATCACAAAAGGAGCGTTGATTACGTGCAATTTCTCCTTTAAAACACGTTTATTGATTTTCGACTTGGCGGGGGTGCTTCGTTCAATAGGGCTTTTATTACACAGGTATATATTTTCAAAATCCTATATCTGCATTTAATAATTAAATTGTGAACCTGGAACCAAAATGAGACTCCTGTGTTGTTGGTTGCTCCAAGTTCAAAGAAGATGCATTCTGATGAAATTTACTAGCCTTCCCTTTGTGACGTTAAAAGCATTTGAGATTCGCTTCGTTTGTTCGTAAATTTAATTCGAGAACAAAATGAATTTGTAATGAGATTGGGATATGAGCAAATGAGTTTAATTGTTGAGACACGTCAGCAGGGTCTGTTGTCGGTGAACATAACGTTTCCCTTGATTGGAAGCGAGGGATGTAAAGGGTGAAAGCTGAAGGTGCAAGGAGATGATCATCGAATGTTTTTCCTCCACTAATTCTGTATTTATTTCCCGTTGCGTTGCCACGAAAGTGGATACTACAATTCGATTAAGTTGTTTGGACATGTTCACAATAACTGCGTAAAATGGTAGACAGGGGCGGGTCGGTTGCAGGGGTTGCGCGCGCCTCCGCAGATCAATATTTCATTTCAACCTTGCTTGCCAACCCCCATTTGTTCTATGCTCTTCTTCTCTTTCTTGCAATTGCAGATCCCTCTAATTGCATCTCGCTCTTTTACTCCCCATATCCTTCACATACCTCATTAGCCCTTTTCCCATCGTATCGGATCAACCAGACTCTTTATGGCCTCGTAGATTTTTCCGCATCCGGTCGAAGCACTTTATCTTTGAAATAGATCGAGACTCGTCGGAAACAGGAAATCTGATTTTTTCTTCTAAAGCGCATGGGGTCCAAGAGATATCTGCTTTGCGACTTAGATTGAGCGAATATGTTTCTTTGCGATTCGAGATTGCAATTTATTTCAATCTTATTAAGTTCAGGTCTCGGAAAGTAATGTTTCTCTGACTTAAAATTCGATTACCAGGGTGACTGCAGGTCGGGAAAACCTGAAAGTCAGGGGAGTCAGAGATTTTTAAGAGAAATGGCGAAATACACTATAGTCACTTTTCTTTCAATACATTAAACTATGGGTTAACCATAGCTATAAAAGCTATTAGATGTAAAAGATTTCAAGAGATTTTAAAGGATTTAAATGATATTAAGGGTTTTCAAAAATGTCGTGAGGTTTTAAAGAATGAAATATTTTTTAGGGCCTATAAGGTTTTAGGATATTTTAGAAGATTTTAGAATATTATACTAAAAAAACATTTAAATATTATAGATTTTGCGATAATTTTTTAATTTCAAGGAATTTTCAAGAGCTTTAAAAGGATTCAAGGGATTTTAAACAAATTAAAATATTGTAGTGTATTTAAAAAAATAACAAGGTAATTTCAAGTTATAAAAAAAGTTTCAAATGATTACAAAAGATACCAAAACATTTGAAATATTTTAGGTTCTTTTAAAAGATTCCAAATAATTTTTAATTATAGCTGTTAATACTTAAAATGTGTTCCAAAGGATTTTAGGATATTTTTAAAACTTTAAATGTATTTTAAAGAGCTATAAAAGTGATGAGGGATTTCAAAAGATACTAAAAACATTTGGAATATTTTATGTTATTTTAAAAGATTTTAGAACGGTTTAAAAATCTTTGAGGTAGTTTAAAAGATTTCAAGGTATTTTACAAAGATTTAAATTTCTTGAAGAAATTTCCTTGGGTTAAAATGATATTAAAGGATTTAAACAAATGCGTGGGGTTTTTAAAAATTTCCGAAGATGTCAAACGATTTTACACGACATATAAGTTTTTAAAGTATTTGAGAAGATTCCAAGGGATTTTTATTAGATTTCCGATGGTTTCAATTATTTTAGGGGAATTTAAAAGCTCTCCAGAGGTATTTTAATAAATTTTCCAGAATTTCATAAAATATTAACTTTTATAGAATTTCAAGGATTTTATAATATTTAAATGGATTTTAAAGAATTTATTCACGAGGAATGGGGAGTTCCGTAAAGTTTCAAAGTTTTACAAAATTGCATTATTTTATCTTGAATTCCGTTACATTCTTTTGAATTCCTAGGACTTCTCTTCAAGTTCTGAAGAATCTTGAATTATTCTAAATTCATCCAATTCAATAAATTTAAAAAAATAGTTTTCGATTAATACATCCTAAAGCCTGTCTTTTAAATTCACCCTACATTTTTAGACATTTTATCACATTCTTGTAAAATCCCTTGCATTTTTGCTGAGCTCATTTCAAAGTTACTGAATTTAATAAATTTTCATATTTTTTATTTAACTCCAATTTTCTGAAATCAATCATTTGAATTTCCTTGAATTTAACTACAAGTGTTTCGAAGTGAATCGAATTCTTTTGAAATACAAAGAAACTTTAGTTACATTATGAATGCACATTTGTCACTTATTGGATTCAAAATTAATCACTTTAATATTATTAAAATATTACCATTAGAAATTGATAAATTGATTTATTTTGCATGTAAAATGTTGTATATTAAAAATGTTACAAGATTAGAATTTTGATTTCTAAATGTCAACTTTAAGGAAAAATTTTTCAAAAATTATGTTGGTTAGACTGGTTAAATGAATAAAATATGTTCATTAGTGGCTTCTACCAGTGTATGCGCCTATTTGTTGATGTTAATTGAAACGCGTCGACATCAACAAATAAACTCATATACTAATAGATATTTATTTATTGCGAGATCAGTGGCTAGGGAAAATGAAAAATTAGTCAGGGATGAATTTCACAAATGAAGTCATGTGGCCACCCTAATTACTGTCTATCTGCAGGAATGTTATAGAAAATATTAAATAAGGAGATATTTATTTTAGAATAGAGTCCTTCAATTTTTCAAATTTGAAGGCCTCTAGGTTTAAGTGCTTCAAAACTTGGAAGTTTTTAGTTTGGAAAAATTAATGCTTTCAATTTGCAACTTTATAAAATTTAAAAATTGCGTCGCTGAATATTTTCAAATTTAAAAACTTTAAACTGCTGTTAATTTGAATTTTATTTAATTTTATTCTTCAATTTTATTATATTCAATTCCAATTCAGTGAACCATTATCTTCTAAAGCGTGCAGCGCACAATTTTATGAATCAAGACCATAAACTGTTTTTTAAAAAGATTTTGCTACTACGACAAAAAGTTCAATGTGGATTCTTCATATCGGAATCTGTATATCATCGTTTTATCTTGATCAAGAACTTTAAAATCCCATTTCGAGAAGCACCTACCACATTTTTGTTAGTGATTTTTAGCGTCCTGGAAACATAAAAAAACTTTAAATTTAATGATATTAAGGACTTTGTTCTTTATGGTAGGCAATTCTAAACACTTGAAACTGATTTTGTATATTATTTTGATTGCTCTAAATTTAAAATTATTCAATAATCTTATAATTTGTATGACTTTTACTTTAAAAGTGTACAATTTTTAATTTTCTCATTTGCAGATTGTCACATTTTGGAAGATGCGATTTTTAGTTTATTCGATATTTTAAAGGCTTTTAATTCCAACTTGTTTAATTAGAAACGCTTTCAATTTTATTTCAGAGGCTTTTAATTGAAAATTGCGGAGATATTAAGACTTTTATTTTGATATTACCCTGCAATTTTTAATATTTAAATGTAAAATTATTATAAACCATTCAATTTAAAATAAAATAATTGTAGATACAATCTGGAAGTATTGACGCGCATACCATTCAATAATGGTCGATTTCAAATCTAATGATGAAAAATCGCATTTTATGAACTTTCTGTTATTATTACATTTTTAACGTTTCAATTCAAAATTGTTCAAGGCCGAGCACTTGCAATGGAAAATTATCCAATTTTTAGAGCCTCTACGTCAAAATTATTCGACTTTCGGATGTATTTCGATTTTAAATTGTACGATTATTGTATTTAAAATTGCTCAATTTCTACTGTTTTTACTTTAAATTCTTTTAAATTTAGAATTATCACCCTATGAATGCTATATTTTTCAATTCAGTTTTGAGCACTACATTTTTGAGGGATTAAGTCTTAAAAAATGATCGAGAAAAACTGGGATTTAAAGATGTGCTTGAAGATCAGAACGTTCAAATGAACTACATTTTTTACTGCTGAATTTGTATACTACAAATAGGGATAAAATATCAATTCTTTCATATTACAAAGCATAGATTACAAAAAAGAATGGAATCACATTATTTTAAATTTTAGTTGGATCAATATTTGTAGATAAAATAGAATTCGGAAAAATAATTCGTTAATTGAAACGTTCGGAACTTCAGGTACATGAGTTAAAGAAAGATGTTTATCTGCGATTTAATTAAGATGTCATGTAGATTATTTATACATAATAACTTCGTAAGAAATATAAATAATATAAAAATAATCCATTGTAGTGAGACACTCCCTTTATATCATCCATTTGATCATTCCAATTTACCCTTCGCATTCCTTTCCCGGTGCGGAAGTTGCGATGCTATTTTTACGAATGTTTTTCCCCGTACTTGAAACCGTCATCTCCTCCCATAATACTAAGCTGTTCAAGGGCTTGCAAAGAGTACTTCTCACCTAAGTACTTCTTCGTCGAAAGTAGACATACATTGAATTCGACGTTTTCAAGTACAAATATTGGAATCACGTTTCACCTACATATACATGTATATAAATCTACATATTACTCCCTTGCGAAAGGCGTGAAGCAGGTCACTGATTTAAATCAGTAAGGATTATCACTATTACATCAGTGAAAATTGATTGAATAATAAGTCAAATTCCCTGATATGTCAGTAAAAATTGTTATTGATTTAAGGGTGAACGCAAGTGACGGAAATCCAGTAAAACTGCCAAGTAATTTTCTAGAGCTTAAAAATGTTAAATATTAAAAAATTTTAAATTTTATTAAATATTTAAAGAAATTTTAAAAAGATTTCAAGGCATTTTCAAGAGATAAAAAATTTTGAAGAATTTTTCAAGAATTTGAATGGTTTACCGGATGCAAAATAAGTTTTCATGGGTTTTAAAAATTTTCCTAAATTTTAGCAAAGTTTAAAACGACTTTATAGGACTTCTTTTATAGAATTTCATTGATTTTCAAGAATTTTAAAATCTCTCATGGTATTTTAATAAATTGTCCAGGATTTCAGGAAACATCAGATTTCACGTGATTTTCTGATATTTTAAGAAACTTCAAAGAATGTGTTCACAAGAAGTGAAAGATTTCGTAGTGTTTCAAATATTTGAAGAGATTTTCAAATAACTTTTACAATTCATTGGATTTTTTTTTAATTCTTTTGATTTTTTTATTCACTTGTAATCTTCTAAATTGGCTCTGTACTTTTTAAGATTTTTAAGAAGTGTAAAGATTCCAAGGAATTTTCAATGTATTTCAGTGATTTGATCTGATTTTAAATACTTTAGAAAATTTAAAAAGACTCCAAGACATTTTCAACAGAATTAAAAAGTTTCAAATAATTTTAAATATTTTACAGACTCAAAAAATTCCCAAGATTTTTTAATTGATTTCAATAATTTAAAGGGATTTTAAAGTATTTGAAATATTTCAGGTTATTTTAAAAGATTGCAAGGTATTTTCAATCTATTTTAGTTATTTGATCGTAGTTCAAAGAATTTGAAGAGATACATTTTTCAGGATTTCAGGCAATTTAAAAGTTCAGAGAATTTCACGGGATTTTATCATATCTAGTAGATTGCAACAAATGTATTCACAAGAAGTAAGTGATTTCGCAGTTCTTTAAAGATTCGAAGAGGTTTTCTTACATTGTTCGGAATTCATTTCGAATTCACCCTGAATTCTTATTAATTTATCTGGAATTCTTCGGAATTCTCATTTATTTTGTTTTAATTCACTTGAATTATTCTAAATTCACTCAAATCTACTCTATTATTAATGGATTTAAAAAAAATCTGGGTATTGTTTAATTCACCCTGAAGTATTTCAAACTCACCTTGTATTCTTAGGCATTGCATCAAATTCTTTTGAATTTTCTAAACTCATTTCAAACTTACTGGATTCAACGATGTTTATAATATTTTTGCATTTTTTCTATTCAACTCTAAGAATAATGGATTAAAATAAAAAATATATTCCATTTGTAAAATATTCTATATTAAAATGTTACAAGATTATAATTTTTGTCTTTGAAAATTAATGATCAGGGGAAATTGAAAATTAGTAAGTAAAACGACAGGGAATTTTGAAAATGAAGTTTTGATGTCACCCTGTGATTTGACTGAGTAACGTACTTTACACTGATTCAAGTTTTAAATTTAGAGAGTAAGTATCGATCATTACTACGCGCAGTTGGTTACAGTAACATTTCCTTCGGTACTTTAGTTTCAGGGCACATAAAATTTATATGCACTGTGGTTGTTTTTCGGATGCCGAGTTGCAATGAAACGCACAATTAATACGAGTGCAAGCCATTAAGCATAAATCCTTAACTTGTTCTAGTCTCATTCTTAAGGATAAACAGGCGTGAATATGGAGAATTGCCCAAAACTAATTGCTAGAGATAAAGTTGGCACTAGTCATTTATTTTCTTTCGTAGGTGCTTACATAATTTACGACTTTCTGCCTGTGAAAACCATTAGTCTTATCCTCTTAAAAATTTTTTTTTCAATCTACTTTTTGGTTCCTGTTTATCCTGTTACAGGGCTTCTTCTCTACTAGGGTGGTTCTTATTTATACTTGGTGGAATTTTGTAAAGAATTTTTCTGAATCATATGTAAAAATGAATTTCCAAGAAAATAGTTCCATTCTGAACCAAAGTGATGAACTTGCAACTAAAATTATGAATCTTTAACAAAGCAAATGCATTTTTAACAAATTAGTTCAACTCTCGAACAAGTAGTTAAATTCATATATTCACTCATAGTTAATATTTCAACCAAAAAAGATTTGGAGTTTAAATCTTAATCTAAAACAATTGCAGTAAATCAAAAAATATACATTTTCGAAAAAGAAAATGAATTTTCAACTGAGGAGATTAATGTCCTGTCAAAAATGTGAAATTTTATCAAAATACATGAATTTTAAATTAAAAAAAAAAGATAGATGTTCAACCAAAAAATGATTATTGAAACTTTCATTATGAAAGTTTTCTTCTCCACGAAAGAAACCAAGTTTCAACGAAAATTATGGAATATTTAACTAGATTGGTTAAATTTTCAGTGAAAACAATCAATATTCAACAGCTACAAAAACAAATTTTCAATTCAAATAATAAGTCTAATAAAAAACAAATTTATAACAAAAACGTTTTAACTTTAATTCAAGTGGTTGAACTTTCAAACTAAAAAATATGAATTCTGAATGAAAAATTACGTAAAATTAAATCCTTAGGTAATTCACCCTTAAAATTTATTATTGATTCTTATTCTTTGATAGATTCTCTTTGTTTTCGAAAAAAATTTTTTACTATTTTATATTTGGTTGCAAATGTATCTCTTAGTTGCATATTCAACCATTTGGTAGGAATTCATGTATTTTGTTGAAACTTCTAATTTTTTTAATAGAAAATTAATCTTTTTGATTGAAAATTGAGATTTTTGGTTTAAAATATGACTGCATTACTTACTTAAATTAATTAATTATTATCATTATTCTCAAGAGTACTTTCATTAATACAGTATTCACATTCATATTACTTAAAAGAATAAATTTTCCTATTTTTAAAAGCTTTGTAAATTGAATCTAATAACTAAAATAATTAATTATTTATTATTAGTTTTATTTGTCCTAATCTAATTAATCTTTTGAAACTTGTAACATTAGAAAACTACTTATTCTTTAATAAAGTTTCTTTAACAAATGAAAACACAGCTATTTAATTGTACCTATGAATAGTACTATTTTTACAAAGTTGGATTTTTATACGGACAGAAAAACATGATTAATAATAAACTCGCGAAATTATATAAATATACTGAGTAGATTGTTTTTAAAAAATTCTGGACCAGGAAATCTTAAATTTTTTTTCCTCAAATCAATGTACCCATTTGTACTATCTCAATTTTAATATCTTTTTTTTTTGCAAAATCGTTCAATTTTCAAGACTTAAATTATTTTATTTTGTGTCTGTCTAAAATTTTATACAACTACAGGTTATTTTAAGTCTTATTTCACTATTTTAAGTTGTATTTTTTCGAATTTAACTACAAAAATTCAGAAATCAAGGAGTTAATAGGTCACAATATTTTTAATTGTTAACAGTGCCCTTTATATTTTATGTAAAAATTGATTTCAAATTGAAAGTCTATCTTGAAATTTTCATTATTGAAATCCTTGAAAATTTAATAATTTCTAATTCAAATATAAACCTTTGACGCTCTTTTGAAGTATTGAAAAAATTGTATTTTAAGATTTGGAAATTGCACTTTTCAGCGCCTGTAAATAATAATTTCAAATTTAAAGCCTGTAAAATAGAAAGTTGAATTAAGTCTTTGATATTTTTAGATTCATACTACAGTTTAAAAAAATGTTTTTAGTTTTAAATTTAAATCGTTTTTAGATTGGGAAATTAAATATGGTTTGATTCGAATTTAAATTGTTCAAAAGTGTATAATTTCCAAATCGAGAGATTCAGTTAAAGCACTAAATTGAAATCGTTCAAATTTTATTATTTTGCTTATAATATTTTAACGGTTTTTTTTATAATTAATTGATATTTTATTTAAATTTAGTTAATTTGGAAGTTATTGTTCGTATGCTTTAGATCATAAAGTTTTCCCCGCAATCTCCGTAACATTTTTCTAAATTTTTAAGATTTCAAAAAAGTTTTCCCTAGATTATGCCCTTGGGTCAAACTTGATGCAAAAAGTCGAAAATTAAAAAAAAAATAGGTAAATAAAAGACTTAGACCAGACTTATTCAAACTTTTCGACAGTTGGAACTTTTAGACCCAGAATTGTATTATAATTCGTGCAATTTTAAGGAAAAAATTGAATGTCAATATTACAAAAATTAAGGCACTTTAGCAACAGCTCAAAAAATAGACCATTTTTGCCAGTATCTGATATTTTTATAAAATCATATTTTCCTCTTGTCAAAAAAAAAACGAGTTAATGAAAAAAATATTAACCAGATTCAAAATTTTGAGAATTTATTTTTCTTCCAGATTTGATCTTATATCATAAAAAATTGAATTTAATCGCCAGAAGAAAATTCTATACATTTGTTTGCTACTGTACATAACGCTCAGCTTATAAAATCAATATAGAGTATGGTGCAGCGAGCTGTTGACCTTCACCCCATTACAACAGAAAATTTTGAAACGCTTCTTGTATAATTCGCTGATAAAATACTGGATTTTTTCTAGGGAGATTTATACTTGTGCTCTTTGACATGAAATCGCTGCCGGTCATTGAGGCTGCACAATCGCGAGGAGGATATTTTCTTCTTTTTTGTCATTTAACTTATTCAAGCAAACATCATCGTAGAATATTCTACAATGGTTGGAAATTCTTACAATCATGATTTTTTCTTATAAAGTAACCTTGGTAGCTGTGATGCCAGTCTGCCCGGAAGTCGTGTTTTGCGCGAGAGTATCTCGGTTGCAATTTAAAATCTGTTATAAATACACACTTATTACACGGCTTTGAAGTTATTTTGAAGATTTTGAAAAAAAGCTTGCGAAATTCAGGGAATTTCTTTAAGACACATCAACTCATCGCCGAGAATGATGAATTCGAAATATTTTTATTTAAATTTTACACTTTTTAATTCTATTTATAAAAGATTCTGTGTTAAAAATTGGATTCAGGGTAAGTACGGGTAAGTTAGGGCATTTAAAAATGAATTTTACGGCCACACAATAAAACATTCTTTATTATAATTTATTTTCCTTGTATTTTTGCGTTTAAAATAAACTATTTTGATCAAAAAATTAAGTTCTTTGTTGAAAATGTAACTATTTTTTGGAGTATTCGCCATTTAAGTTTAAAAATTCACCTCTTTTGATGGAAATTTCATCTTTTTGCTTAAAAATGCAACTGTTTAATTGAAAATTAATCTTATTTGGTTGCGGATTCAAGTACCTTGTTTTAACATTCGTGCTTTTTTAAACTTAACATCTAACCATTCAAGCTGAAGGTTTCTACTTTAAGTTGGAAATTAATCTCGATTTAAAGGTAAATTACTTTGGTAAAAACTCTTTTCTTTTGTTATTAATTTTTTTAAGGTTTGTTCATGATCGTTCTTATAATGATAGTTCATCAACTATTTTATGCAGTATATGGACCATCCTCAACTGAAAATATAACTTCTACTTTGGTAAAAAAAAAATTTTTGGGAGCAAAGTCACCTCTTTGCTTGGAAATTTAACTATTTTTCTGAAAATTCGTTGTTTTTTTTCTTTTAAACTCAATTTTGCTAACTGAAAATGTCAATTTTCCATTTTTGGTTGAAAATGGATATTGTTAGTTATAAAATCGTGTTTTTGTTTTCTTGTGGAAATTCTTCTTGGTCGAAATTTATTCTTTTTTTTAAATGCAAATGTTTAATTGAAAATTAACTTTTGTTTTGTTGAAAATTCATATTTTCGGCTTGAAAATGGATCTTTGAATAATAAACTAATTTAGATTAACTTTTTTTCTTTCTTGACTGAAAATCTTTATTTGTTGAAAGTTCGTCTTTTTGGTTGAAAATTAATATTATCGATTTGAAAGTTTGACTTTTTGGCAGAAAATTAATATTATTGGGTTGAAAATTATCTTTTTTGTTTGAAAAGTGGACTTTTTGGTTGAAAATTCATCTTTGTAGGTAAAAATTGCGGTATTTTTGGTTGAAGTTTATTATTTTTTATGTGAAAATTTGCCCATTGAGTTAAAAACTCAACTATTTTGTTGAAAATTTAATTGTTTTGTTGTCAATTAATCTGTTTTGTTAAAATGTCTTTTTTTTTGTAAAAAATTCAATTGTTATGTTAAAAATTTTCCCTTTTGGATTGAACATTTTTTTCGAAATAGGTAAATTTTTAAATTTTAATTTAAAATTTATTTTTGCTTGTATAACAGATTCTATGGTACAAATGTTACAAAATTGAATGCTGGTGTTTGGACATTGATGATCATGGCAAATACAAAATTAATCCTTGTAAATCGAATACTTACTACTTAGGAACTGTCAATAATTTGGAAA
Organism: Druon quercuslanigerum; assembly: GCA_010014905.2. Lineage (NCBI taxonomy): Eukaryota > Metazoa > Arthropoda > Insecta > Hymenoptera > Cynipidae > Druon > Druon quercuslanigerum. Next base: position 7,035 of record JAAAKG020025229.1, on the reverse strand, counting down.
AATGGGAACACAATAAGTTTACACGACTCTTCCCTTTTTTTCTCCTTGGAAAAACTAATGGCCAAGATTTTCCACTTGGTTCATTAGATTTTCAATATCCGCTACTACTGATGGACGTTGTACGTTTGATATTTCCAGAAGATTATATGTGAGGACACGTTCCAGCCTGAGTGTTGTACACCTTAATTCTTTGTATTTTTCATCGTACACTGTAGAATGATGTTCTCAATTTTGAAGGTGTTCTAGATTCGGGACTTTAGTGTGGTATCGTGTTATCTCGAAAAATGATAGCATTCATCTGGTGTAATGAATCATCGTAGAGAATTTTATTACCTCCTATATACATATTTAAATTCTGTTACGAAAATATTTTTTAATTGATTTCAATGCCTTCAGGCAACTTAAAAAGATCTCCAGTGACTGCAAGTGTTATCATCGAAAATCAAATGACATCACGATACCATTTTTCTAATTTTCTGACAAAATTTGGGTCTAGAATAAATATAGAAATGACAAAGCTACCAGAGATATCAACGGATTTGTATTCAGAAAAAAGGAGGCAGGTTTCAAAATCGTACGCATTTAATTCTCATCAAGTAGTCTGAGATGACAATGCATTTTCTTCTAGTCTGAAAAAATTGGATATTCCAGGTAAATTTATCTGGAAGGAAGATTTTGAAAAAAGTTTTCTTGTGAAAACAAAATTAAAGAATAGAAATCTTCATCAAGGCTGGCATTTTAGAGCAAGTAACTTCTTAATAATGCAAAAGTGAGATCCTCGGAAGAAAATGGGCAACGAAATTGAAAATAGATTGGTCTAGAAGAACTGCAATTTTAAAGTGGTGATTCTCAGGGTGGCTGCTGGGCCGGGAAACCGGGAAATTACAGTGAATTTATCCTTTGGCCGGGAATATTACAAATTTTAACTAATCATTTGAATTGTAATCTTTTTTCATTCTGATATCATTCAGTTTAAAATGCGTAATTAGACAAAAGGCTTCCAAAGTAGAAAAACCATTTTCGTAAGAATCCTAGGAAAATTGAAAACAGTTTTCTATTTTGAAAAATTAATTTTAAGATAACATTTAGAAAGATTTCATAAATTGTCAAAAATGAATCAGGATGATTTTAAGGAATTTTTCTTAATTTTTTAGGATCTTTTTACAAAATGTCGAAATGAATTCGAAGCATTTTAAAAGAAGTGCTGAAAAACATTTCAAACATAATTTAAAATCTGAAACAATTGTAAAAAACATGTAGCTTTTTTAAAATTTAGAAAAAAAATGTAAACCTTTTTTTTGAGGATTTTTAAGCTATTTAATGTAAACACAATCAAATTTAATCTTTCAATTTTCAATGTTTCTAGCATAAAATTGCCGAAAATGATTTGCAGCTCAATTTTTATTACTTCAAATGAAAACATTTTTAGCTTTAGAGATTTTATTTTTTAATTTCTTTGACCGTGAAAATTGTTAGTGAACCGAGAAAAAACCGGGACACATGGTCGGCAATTTTTTTCTTTTATTGAAACTACCACCCTGATTCTGTATCAACAATAAGTCTTTCTTGCAAGCAAAATATGATACCAGAATAACATCCAAACGAGATTCATATCGAAAATAACTTAAAACGGTTAGTTATAAATTTGTTTATGAAATGAAGAGATTTCATTTGCATATGATCCTAAACGAGAAGTTAAATTTGCGTAGGAAACTGGAACCGCTGGAATTGCATGAAAGTGGAAACATCCATTTCTCTTCACATATGCAACTGCGCCTCAAAAATGGTGCATTAAATAGAATTCAAATTTGTCCGAACAAGCAAAATGGAAATTGACAGCTTATTGTTAGATTATGAATCCATTGTAATCCAGGAAAAGGCAACCTTAAATTTCAAATGCATATAACCATTCTCTTCACCTAGAAACCAAAGCTTTTAAGGAACTCATTCATTTCAGATTCTAAGAGTTTATTGAATCTGATATTATACTCTTCCCAGACCGAGGTGACGTAATCGGCGTCTCGGATAGGCTTTTATGAGATTATTCTTTTTTCCGAGAATTTATGTCTGCAAATTTGAGGAATTTCTCATTTAAAACAATACGATTTATATTATTTTTCTGAAAGTCTGCATCAATTATTGTTGCACCAACATTGAACATCTATCATTGCAATTAATCGAATTTGGAATATTATCAAAATTTAAAGGTTCTAACCTTTCATTTTTTATTCAAATGAATTCAGGTGATTGAATGGATACGCTTGATTTACAAGCTTTTCACGGTCTCCACTATTTCTATTTAATTAAAGGATTCTCCCGTTTTCAAGAAAGTTTCTCTTTTTTGCTTTTTAATTTGAACATTCAAAATAAAAGGAAGAGTTCAGAAATAATTTTTTCAGTACTCTAAGATCACTAAATTGTATTTTGTATTTGAATCGTATAATTTTAGATTCTTGGCATCTAAAATCTTGGGAATTTTCAGTGTAAAATTTAAATCTTCTAATTGACCATATTTTAAAACAGAGATGGACCAATAATAGAAAAAGTTAAAATCGTAATTAAACAAATAAAAAATCAAGGACTGGATAAATCGATTTTCTTCATTTAAACCTGCTAAATTCTGCAATTTCAAGTTTGAAACCTGGTTCTAATGTCTCTTCACTTTCAAGGCTTAGCAGCATTTTCTTCGTCGCACTTATGTCAAAGTCTTAATAATTACTTCACAAATCTCCAATAATTTTTGTAAGATAAACTCACTTTTTAAAATTAAAATATCACTTTAGTCACGTCTTTCAATACAACAATCCTTTGAATTCACCCTGAATTTTTTGAAATTCCCGCCTTATGGAATTTATCAGATTTTTGTTTACCCCCGCTTATCACTCCCATTAAACAACTTTAAATCTTTAATCCATTCCCTTGAATTATTTTTCAATTTTTCTTGATTTTGCATGAATTTCATCGAATTCTCTTAAATTCTTCTAAATTCAATTTAGTTTTACTGAAATCCATGGAATATTATTGTTTTTTTTATTATTTTCATTTTTCCTGCATTTTTTATTTACTTTGAATTTCATGAAATCCATCGTATTCTTCTCATTACCCTTGAATATCTCGAAATTCACTGGAATTTCATTTAATTGTTTTTTTTTTTTTTTGATTCACCGAAATTCTGTTGAATTACCGCGGAATTCTGTTCATTCCCAATTTACTCAATTCGAGTTACATTTGATGATTTTTAAAATTTTGTTCAATTACATTCTTTTAAATTCTTATAAATTTCATTCAAGTCTCTCGAATTCTTAAAAATTCTCTCCAATTTTACTGAAACCAGTGGATTATTATTTTTAATTCATTTAAAATTATTTGGAATTCATCTTGTATTCATCTTGTATTCTTATTAAATTAGCCTGAATTCTTTGAATTTTTGGGGGGTTTTTCTTAGTTTTTTAAAGTCTCGCTAAATTATTTAGAATTTTATTAATTTTTTTTTTAATTCACTTAATTCTACCTAATGAAATTGATTTTTAAAAATTTTTATATTTTTTTAATTGAACCTGCAGTTTTAAAAACTCACCTTGAATTCTAAGGCATCTCATAGAACTCGTTAGAATTTCCTTTAACACTATCAAATTAAATTAATTTCACCGAAATCAGTGGAATATTTTGGACTTTTTATGAACTTCTCAAATTCTTCTCTACCAAATTAAATTAATGTCACTGACATCAGTGGAAAATTTGAGATTTTTTATCGATTTTTATGAATTTCATCAACAGGCTGTGGCGGTCTTGTTAATAAACATAATTTGAATATAACTCTATAGAATTTTTTTTAACTGTGTATAATTGAAATAGTATTTTCATTTTGTCGAAAATTCAACTTTTTTTATTGAATATTCGTATATTTGGACAGAAAATTCGTCAATTTTTATTGAAAATCCATACTTTTTTGTTGAAAATTAAACTGTTTTCTAAAAAATGCAATTATTTGATTGAAAATACAACTATTTTGGTTAATCCTAATCTTTTTATGTGAAAATTTGACTATTTTGTTCAAAAGTAATATATTTTTTGACCTAAAACGATATTTTTTGACCTAAAATGATATTTTTGAAAATCTGCATATTCGCATTGTTTAATGACTGTGTAAAAAAAATTGTTGGTAAATTAGCCTATGCCCGTTGGAATTGGTTGAAATTGAATAGAATTGACTGGGTTAAAAAAAAAGTAGACTTACAAATTTTGTAAAAATTTAACCAGGGAAACCTGAAAGAGTCGTCGAGTTTTGAATTCGCACTTCTATAGCAACCTTGAGTTTAAATACATTAAAATTAGATCAATATATATCAATTCATCCAGATACTTTGAAAATCATACAAATTTCAACATATTCTTCGTTTCGATATACAAAAACATTCCCTGATTGAAAATTGCTTTGAGTTTGAGACAATATCGCAATTTCCGATATTTCGTTAACTCCAGTTCGGGGATTAATAGTAGCAGCAATTCAGGGTAAAATAGGCGCGTGATATAAATTGGTGACGATGTTGCGTTTCAACAATATTTAAAAAGTCTCCTCGATTGAAAAATCTCTAGAGTTTTAGATAATCTTGTAATCTCTAGAATTCGAGATAATATCTGAGCTTTCGTTTCGGCCAAATGCAACTCGGGGGTTGCATAACTCGGGGGTCGCGATTTTTCGTTTCAACAATATTGAAAAAGTATCCCCAATGGAAAATTCTCTGGAGTTCGAGATAATTTCGGAATTTCCGAGATTTTCGTTTGGGCCAACTCCAGCTCGGCGGATTTAGAATAGCTGTAATTCAGGATAAAATTGTGGCGCAACATAAATTGGTCGCGATTTTTCGTTTCAACAATATTTAAAAAGTATCCGCAATCGAAAATTCTCTGGAGTTCGAGATAATTTCGGAATTTCCGAGATTTCGGTTGGGCCAACTCCAGCTCGGACATTAAGAGTAGCAGTAATCCACGGCAAAATTGTGGCGCGACATAGATTAGGCGAGATTTTTCTTTTCAACAATATACAAAAAAGTATCCTTGATTGAAATCTCGCTAGAATTTGAGATAATCTCTGAGGTTTCGTTTCCGGCAACCCCAGTTCGGGCTTAAGAGTAGCGGTAATTCCGGTAAAATTGCGGTGCGACATAAATTGGTCGCGATTTTCCCTAACGAGGAACCAAGCGGTGGTGGTCTCTTCCTCTTCGTCAGTGAGTTAATTTTCGCACGGCATGGCATGACGAGATGTAGGATGAGGAGTATGGGGATGAGGCTGATGCGATGATGAGCAGGAGGGTTTGAGGGAAGACGTCAAAACGGCGGAAAAAAAGCAGAGAGAAGGAAAGGGAAAGAAGGTTAGTCGCCACGACACGGCATGTCGTGTCCCGGGACGCCCGTGTGCTGCTGCTGCTGCCCCACCCAAGTTCGACGGCGGCCATGCCGGGTGCCGATCAATACCTCGACTACGAGGCGAGCGCCGTCGACCATCCACGAGACACCTCGAACGCGACCGATCCCTGGCACGAAGTGACCCGAGTCCCCACCAGATGCAGGGTACAGCGTTGCCGGCTCAGTCGTTATGCGGGAGTGGTCTCTGATGGATGTATGGTGTCGTAACTGAGTGACTGAGAACCGGCGTAGTTTTATCGCGTACAGTTCGTTCGCAGTTCTCACCCTCCCTTCAATTAATTCATTAATTACAGACTGAATCTAGTCAAAGTATATTTAATCACTTGGAACGCGCGCGTGACACGTTCAGCTGCATCAGTGAATTTATTTAAGTATTTATTGTACAAAAGACTTTTAACCTAGGTAGGTGAAACTCTTGATCTTCTTCTTTCTTGTAGCCTTGGTAGCAGGGCAAACGACCATCCTTACCAACCAGACAAAAATCATTCAACTCTTATGCATTTATTTCTTCACTCATACACTTTACTATGAGTGGGCAAAATAATTTTTTTGATAAATGGTTTAAATTTGAGATAAAGTTTCAACTTGGCCAGGTGTGGTGGCCCCTCCACATTATACACCATACCTGCACTGCACCCATACATTCCTTTCCTCCTTTTTTTAAACTTCTACCTGCTCGCTTGTTGCGAAATCGACCCGAGATTTTTTCTCTCGAATTGTGAAATTCCTCTGTGAAAATCCGGTGTGCCCCTTATCGATCTCTGCGGCACTTCTGCGTCGCAAAAAGACCGGATTCGCATTGACGTGGCACTCCTCCGCCTGGGTAAGGCATTCTTATGACGACGGCTTCGAGGAATGCAAGAAAGTGCCTCAGGAATTTCGCCGCGGATCTTTCGAGTCTATCAATGGACTTTCTGTACTAAGTGATGAGCTAATGCGCTGCCTGAGTGCCTGCGGCTTTCGTCCATAACCTCAAAGGACGAGTCGACTAGGCGACTTTCGCGACGCCTCACTATCTTCAATGGAAGCTTCCTCGTCTCGCTGGCAACTTCCAAATTCCAAGTAAAATCCTCGTCTCAAGGTATGCACGAGGACGATCAGGAACTGCGTCTGGCGATTATGCAAACTTCAACTGCAAAGCTCTTGCAACCTGTCTCTGGCTCTGGGAATTGAACACTGACAAGGGGATCAAGAGTGGAACGAAACATTGTTTTCAAACCGGATTCCCGTTATCTAACTCGGGAGAGGCCGATTAAGGTTTTTCCCGTGGGAAGTACCTGGGTTCTGCTCCTATTAAGTACTTGTCGCGTGATTTTTATTAATATTTTAGTGCTTTACCAATATTCGTTAGTGTTCTTGCAGAGGATTTGCTGTTTTTGAGACAGAGATTAGACAGTCTACGATTTTAGAAAAATATGCTACATGAGAAAAGAATGCAATGACAACTGGAGGAGGACCGATTTTTTAAAATTCTGTTTTTAACAGGGTGTTTAACAGGGTGAAATATATTTGGCTGAATATTATTTTTTTTTAATTTTAACTATGCTAGTCGAATATTCTGTCATTTTTAGTTGTAAATCCATCTCTTTGGTTGAACATTCGTTTTTT
>JAAAKG020025218.1:0-20014 GCA_010014905.2 Druon quercuslanigerum | reverse complement strand
ACAAGGACACAAATTTTCTACTAAATAGTTAAAATTGTAATTTAAAAATAAAATATATACCAAAAGTGAAAAAAACAGAGGTAAATCTTTCAAAGCAAATGAATTTTTAACAAAGAAGTTCCACTTTTCACCCAGTAGTAACATTTTTAACCAAAAGAGACACAGTTTTAATTGAATAGTTAATTTTTGAAGAAAGTAAGATTTTTAACAAAAACTTTTTAACAAATCATTATTGTCTAACCATTATTAATTTGGAAGAAAACAATCGAATTTTCAACTACTTTTAAACATTTTTTGAATAGGAAATATTAATTTAAACAAAAAATAAAATAGTAACATTTGCAGCTGCGAAATTTAACTTTTGGGCAAAACAAGAAACGAATTTTCACCTAATTATCTAATTAAAAAAATACCTTCATTTTTTACTGCGTATTAAAATTAGCAATCAAAGATATCCATTTTTAAACAAACTAAGACAATAATGGATATTTGTCTTTACTTTTTCGGAGAAAAAATGTAACTGTCTTTTTAGTCGCTCAGCCAAATTTTATGGCACAATAATAAGAGAATGTGACTTTTAAAATTATCCTCCGTTTGGAGGCATTGCCTCCAAACATGTAGTTGACGGGTACCTATCAGTAGAGATACGTAAATGATATGTAGAGTAAAATAATGCAAAATTTTGATGTTGGCTATCATATCCAAATCGTATTATAGCGTGCCATGCACCTTTTGTATCAGCAGAAATAGCCCTAAAAGTAACTTCCCAAAAGGCTAATCCCATACTCTCTGCCCAGTAAACAAGGTCACATTGATGGTTATTATGCTCCTTTTCCGTTTCTATATAAGAGGAAGCGATATACAGACGGAAATCCAGAATTTTCATCCAATTTGCTGTCTCGCCAGCATGTAGCCCATTGCTACAATAAGTTCATTTGATGGAAAAGTTCTAAATTCATGTAGATCTAATTTTGTAACAAAAAAATTTACATATATGGACACTTTATGTACCAATCTAATTAAGATAACAATTAAGGGGTCGGATCGTAAAAGGGCGTATAGAATCTCGTCCCCTTGAGGCTTTAAAACGAACTTCGGGTTTAAAATTTTTGAAGGACATATCTGGACGTAAAATTTTATTGCGCATTTTTTTGATTCTAGACGAAAAATGAAAACTTTTTTAGTTTTTGAAACAAAACCAAAAAACTGACTTTTTTGAAAAACTTGGTTTTTATCCGTTTTTTACTCCAACTCGTGCTCAGTGCTTCAGTTTTTGAAATTTTTTGATAAAAATTTCAAGGAATGTGTTTTAAGCTGTCCTTCGATTGTCAGTATGAAAAGTATTTAACACTGTTGTTTTACAAAATTATTAATAATTTTTTTTCTAAATCTCAGCGCGAATCGAACACTTGTAACTTCCAGCGTTTTGTTTAGCGAGGGAATTTTAAGCAGGCAAATACTTCTTGCGACTAAAATTCGGAGAAAGATATAATGAAGTTTTTTGGAATGTTTCAGATTGAAATATGTAATAGTTTAGAAGAAGTTATGATTTTAGTGAACATCAGCGCTAAAGTCAAAAGCTCCGTGGCGTACAGCCGCACGGCACGAAGCTTCTCGCCAATGTATGGCTTATAAATTTGATAAAACCTAAATCTTTTCTTAAATTAAAAAACAACAAATTAAGTTTACTGAATATAAATCCATTTCATTAAATTTTTGATTTATTTTGAAATAAAGTATACAGTTTATTTTTCACCAGAAAAAACATCGAGTCGTCTTTGGTTCTATTGCTCGTTAGCGAGGTAAAGTATTCATTAAAAACGCTTGTCCTTTTGGTGTGAAGTATTTCAATAAACTTTTCACGTCTTACATTTTGGCTTCAGTTATTCCAACCATTAGAGGGGGATTCCCTTCTAACTCCGCGAGTTTCACTTTCGTTTGAGTTTTACAAATGAAAACATTCGTTTCTGTGTAATTCTTAAAAATATCAATATGCATCAGAAAAAAGAATAATCTTTTTGTGACAATAAGTATCAAATTCTTATTGTATTGCATGATGGAGAAAACTGCATACAGTATTTGCCCCTTTTTTGACATTTCCGTCTAAAATAGGATACATGTAGCTCTGTTCGGAACCATAAATATGAACGTTAAACAAATAAAGCCACAACAAGCGTTTGTAAAACTGTTCATTGACCGGAATTTTGGGTAAGGAAAGATTCTGAGCATAATCAAATTCGCAGCACAGAACCTCTTCCTCGGACATCAGCTTATTTCTCAACATTTTATATTCATGTACCTCTTGTTTGTGATTCGTGATTTAAGGGGATTCCATGTTTTTCAAATTACTTTCGTAACATGTATTGCACACGTCAGTACATGGTATGTAGTAGTCACAAAACTCGTTATACAATTTTGTTAAATTTAATTCTGGATTCGTAAAATAATTCAATTCAGTGCATTCTCGCAAATAATGAGATTTTTCATGCTAAACATACATCATTTAACCTTTTTCCCTGTACTACTCGCAATGCTTTCTCTGACAAATTTAAACAACTTATTAAACATTTTTTACATACGACGATTACACTATCATGAGTAGCAAATATAAAAGTCCAGGGTACTAATCTTGACACCTTGCGCGCATTAACTTTTTTTGGATCATTGAACTTCATCAAAGTTCTAAGAAGGATGGATTGCTTATGGTACTCTCCCAATTCCCAAAATTTGGAATGCAGTTTCTTTTGTGCAGATATTGCAATACTTTCATAGCATTTTTTTTTGCAACAAGATTGCAAGGAAGTGAAAAGTTTCTCTGTCATAATTACCTTTTCGGGATTTTTTGATCTTGAAATGTATTTTTCTCCCTGCAAGTAAATTTCAAACTTACAGATTGTATCTGTAATTTTTTAAAACTTTATTAAGCACAAAACAATTTCTTTAAAATATTAATAATTTAAAAATGAAAAACGATGAATAATTTAGTATGTTACTTTCCTAGTGTATGATTTAATTCATTCCATAAAATGACTACGTCTGAAAAATGTAATCAATGAAAAATATTAATGTAATATTAAAAAAATTTATCTGGTGCAAAATCCGTCAAATAAAAAGTTAAGTTACTGTTTATTTAAAATTGGGACTTGATAGAGCCGTAAAACATTCATTGTTTAAATCGACAGATTATTAGAAGATAAACCTTGTTTTTAGAAGTTTTGCGTACATTTTGCAGCCATGTACTATCGTCTCTTTTTCGTTTTCTGCCTCGAATTTCCAGAGGTATCTTTTCCACTTTAAAATGAGAATAGAAAATTTGTGACTAGATTGATTATTAAGAAATACAAAAGAGATTTAAATTTATTAAGCTTAAAATTAAATTCAATGTGCACTGTCCAGAGCATAGGTTTGTTTTTAAAATGCATGTTCAAGGTGGCTTATGAGTTAAACTGAATGTCGTTGTAAGCATTAGGTGTACATTAGAGTATCCTACCTTTAAGCCTAAAGTAGCCGGAAAAATACATTCAAAATTAAATAAAATTCATGAATATTTTGTTAACTTATTTTTTTTAACTGTTATTCACTAACAAATTTTAAAGATCATATTATAACCAAAACTCTCCAGCGAGAGAACATGGCACAACGAAGTGCATAGTACGCTCGAAAACTCCAGCGCTGATGTTCACTAAAATCATAACTACTCCTAAACTATTTAATATTTTGATCTGATACTTTCCAAAAAACTTCATTATACCCTTTTTTGGATTTTTGTCGCGAGAAGTATTTGCCTGCTCAAAATTCTTTCGATAAACGAAACGCTGGAAGTTACAAGTGTTCGATTTGCGCCGAGCATCAGATAAAAATTAATAATAATTTTTAAAATACCGGTTTTAAATTCCTATCATATTGTCAATCGAAGGACATCTTTAAGCACATTCCCTAAAATTTTTATTTTAAAATTTTAGAAACTGAAACACTGAACACAAGTTGAAGTGAAAAACAGATTAAAATCAATTTTTTTTAAAAAGTCAGTTTTTTGGTTCTATTTCAAACACTAAAAACGTTACCACTTTTTGTCTAAAGAAAAAAAGATGCACAATAAAATTTCACGTCCAGATATATCCTTCAGAAATTTCAAATCCAAAATTTGTTTTGAAGCCGCAGTTGTGAAAAGCCATTGTTGAGTTTTTTTATATGGATTCAGGAGAATTAAATCATGTTTATGATAGTGCGATGAAATTAATTTTTTTTCACATATCTAATAAAAAGTCAGAAGCGAATGATTGGCAAATGCTCGAACATCTAATAATGTCTCAAGAATATGCAGCCCACTCAAATACAGTCAGCAGTCAATAAGTATTATATATGAGTACTTGCTGATTATTTTAGTGAGAAAGAAGGACAGAATAAACAAAAGAAGATTTGTAGTTGTGGTGAAAGAGCACGAGTTAGAACTATATGTAATTCTAAATAATTTGTTCACTCTTTGATATTAAAAAAAGCAGATGAATATAATGAATTCTAAAAAAATCTTACATTTGCTGAAAAAATTACTACATTTTTTGAATCTGCAATAAACCGATTTTTTTAAACTTAATAAACGTTTTTCATCATTTTTCATACATAAATATATAATAAGTTAACAGAATTGAGACGGAATTTTATATAAAGATATAAATAAAATACACTAGTTTGGAATGAAAAGCAATGCTTAGGAGTATATTCATTTTACTTATTTGCTATTTGAACTTTTTTATTCAGGCTAATTAAGGTTTTTTCATGACTGTAATACCTTGTGATGGTTCTCTAGAATGTAGTCTGAAACACACTCAAGATTGATGAAACTAATAATAATGATGAATATAATTATTAAATTTATTTATTTCAAGATCTCTGATAAAATTTTAACTAGTGATGCAATTGAGCGATTGTTTTTTTTTTTAATTGACACGATTTGTAAATTTAAATCAAATAAATAATTTTAATATTATAAAGCTAATATTGTTTACACTTACGGCTTCGTGCCTGTTGTTAGGATGTTCTATTCTTCTTATAATAAATTCGTATTTTTTCAAAACCAATAAACTACTTTATAAAGCAATGAAGGGTATTAAAAGTACAGAATTTGTCAACGTGAGAAATGGCAAAGGCGAAATGCAATATAAGGCAGGCGGGGTTAGTGACACATTGGAAAGAAGTCGGTTAAGATGGTTCGAGCATGTTGAGAGAATAAAGTATGGACGACGAATGAAACAAGTATATTAGGGTAAAGTAAATTGCAGCGTGCCCAAAAGCAGACCGCGGAAAGAATGGTTAGAATGTGTGAATAAGAGCCTAGTTAGAAGGGACATAAGAAGCCATAGAAACGCGAGAGCCTGCATAAAAAAATGCGTGGACGTTATATAAGCTAGAGGAGTATGACAAGACAGAAAAGTATGGCGGAAAATAGTTAATAAGAAGAGTGTCAGTTCACTTGGGGTGATTTCTAGAGAGATTGATCAGTAACCTGGGTTGGAGCAGTGTTGCGGAATAAACGTGTTATTTAAATAAATAACACGCGAATTCTAGATCAACCTAAAAATGTTTTAACCCCTTCCGCACACTACACCCCTCCCCTACCCCTAAAGGGAAAAGGCCTAATGATGTAATAATAATAATAAAAAAAATAGATTGAAACAAGAAAAGAGAACAGACTGAATTAAAAATGCTTAGAAGCATCAATAGTTTCAAAATGCCATGATTTTTCAGGTTTCGGTAAGTCGTTAAAAACATTGAGGTCTCTAAAAGTCTTATGAATATTTTTACATTATGACTCATCATACAAAAATGAAGAGTAGGAGGAGGAGGAGAAAGATACAATTAAAATAAGATACTTTTAATTAATATGAATTTTGCACATTTTATTTTTAAAAAAAATATTTTAGATAAATTAATTCAACTTTAAAATATCATCACTTTGTTGCAGGAAAGGATAATTTATCTGGTTGCATTAAATAAAATAACAAAGTTTTAATCTATTTTTTTTCTATACTTTATTTTCATATTAATCTTTTTTTAAAAATAATTGCTACATATATATACACGCAGCGCATACTAATTCAAGTCTCTCTCTCCCTCTTTCATTCCATCACTCATATGTATCCACATCGCTCATCATGATTTTATTACCTCGCTTGTTTCTATACACACAGACACACACAATTTAGTAGCTTACAATACAAATAGCAATATATTCATTTCTTTATACATTTTTTTGACATTGCATAAAATTCTATGGGTTCATATACTGTTTTTTTTATATAACCCCATGGAATCGTGTCTGTCGTATCAGGGAGAATCATGCGTTTATTATCATGCCAGCTCAAAGCTAGTTTTTTCTGCTTTATAATTTGCACTTCACGTTTTTCGCCTTTGATTAAATTTTGTACCGTATCAAATTTTAAATTCAAATAAACACTGTCTATAATCACTAAATGTAATTCTTCTCGATATAGCCCTTTTCACACCGTTAGCTTTCTTTTCCTCAGAAAATATTTTACCGTTGCGGTCATCCTTCATTAATTCCAATACTTTTTTATTCTTTAGAGGAATTCCATATAAATCATCAGAAGGAAAATTTGCTGTGTCAAATTTATGAATGACTGGCTTAATAAAATCATAAATGTTTAGATTAATGAAACTGTAGATGAAAGATGTTTCAATGATAACCATACCTTTCTCGAATATGGTGCAGATGTGAAAATTTGGTTTGGCTTTCAGAGCTTTTGCACCGTACTTTCCATCCCATTTTGGTATCAATATGACATCTCTGTACTTTTTAACGTTCTCAATTGCTTTACCAAAGACGGAATTGTTCATCAGCTTGTAGAAATTTTTCTCAAAATCATTGCTAGACATTTTTTGTTTTTCCGTATTCAAATCAATATACTCTTTTAACCAGGGTTTTTGCTCAAACTTTAGAACCCTGTGAACTTTGGAGACCTTTAGGCCCCAAATTAAATATTGTTTCAAATTCCTGTCGTGGACAACATAATTTTTTTTTGCAATTAGCTTGTTATCAATTTTGGTATTTTACATGAGGAATTTAGACGTACAAAATGCTCTGGTGTCAAAGAAAAATCTTTATGAAAATCACGCAATTCTGCAGTATATTCCAAATCTACCTCAAAAATGTAGCCTGTTAGTGATTCGTCTGGAATATTCTGTACATTGATATCTTAAATAAGTACTTATTCGAATTCGCTAAAAGGTAAACATTCGCTCATTTCTGCACCATACTGGTTATTAATGTCGAAATATGATATGTAAGATTCAGGTTCGCTTGGATTAAAATCTGATTCCATAAATCGGTTATTCGCATTGGAATATTAATTGGAACATAAATATGCACCGCCACGAATATCTCTCTCAATGAAAAGAATCATTTTAGCATCAGTTAAAAGTTCAAGTTCAATTTCGGTTAATTTGAGCCTCGAATCGAAAGAAAGTCCTGATGCAGTATAGTAATGTAGGCTATTTAAATTGTATTTTGCAAAACGGTTTTTTCTAAAATTTTAAAATATGTCGAACAAAAGAAAACGTCGGTTACTATATAAAAATCGGAGTATTCACCCAAAGTTTTTATATTGAATGTTTACCATACATTGCAAGCATGTTGGTAATCTGCACCGGAAAATTCTTCATCGATCAGTTTTGAGAAAAAAGAGCTTTTAGTGTAACTGTTGCTCATTTAACTTTCCCTAATTATCAATATCATACCATGCATCAATATCTGTTGATAGTAAGATGTTATCACTTTCATAGTAATAAACTTAAGTTCTTTAACATTTCATTATTCACTAATGCTTTAAATTTTCCTGCAAAGCCAACCTTTTGTTTTAAATTTTCATCTTTTTGAAATTGTTAAGATATTTATACTTTAAGTTAATTACACCACATGTCCTTATTATACTTTTGAAAGTTGAGTCTAAATCTTCCCATTGTATCCTGTCTCTCTTTTTTATCGTTGTTTAAATGTGTGATTTTTGTCCAACAGATAAATTTCTATTATCCCTTAAATTTTTTTACAGCAATCCATTTTTCCCAATACAAAAGTTTTATCTTCTAATTTTATCATGTCCTACCTCATCTATCAATGCTGCATTTGCTACCTTAATGATTGATATAACATGTTTACTCTGTTTGCGATTAATTTTGTTTTAGCGGTAGACAAACAAGTGCACACAATAAAACAATTTAAGCAAATTGATTTAACAATATCGGTTTAATTCTTTTTCCAATTGGTTGGACAAGGTTTAGTTTTGAGTTCTTAACCTAGCCTAATTCCATAGTTGAAAACTACTTGCTTGCTAAAAAAAAATTATTTAGAACTGTACGTAATAATTTTAAAAAGTTATAATCACAAAAAGCGTAAAACATAGGAAATTTTATTAAGACGACGCGATGGTCTTATATTTTGAACTTTATTGACACAATAAGAAAGGCCATATTGGGATATCGTTACTGTGACCAACTACATTGAGGGTATGGTTTTAAAATTACACTTTATAAAAATAAGGCAAGAATCTTTATAAATAACAAGCAATGTTATTAATAGTAGCTATAGGCTTTGCAACAGTTTTATGTAAAATTGTGTCACTCGTTGGCCTTAATGATTTTTTAATTACAAACAAGTTTAATCTTTTTATCCTTCAAACAATATATATTATATCTGAGGGACCTTGTAATGCAACTAGAAGTATATGTAGGGACCAGAGAATTATTAGCTTAATCTAAACAGGTATTGAATTTAAAATAAATTACGCGAAAATTTATGATGAGCATATGTTTTTATTAATGTTGAGATATGCGTATTTAGATTATTAAAATAATTATTTAATTAAAAGACGTACTTTTTCTGAATGGTATCCTTCGTATTATACATTCAAGGAAAATTTATTCTAACAAAATGCACAAATGTTTATGTTCTAACTTAAAAAATTAATTATTGCGTTAATGCAATGCTCATTTATCATGTATAATAATATAATTTTTTTGATCAAATAAAACACTTCCTATAACTTAAAAGAATACATGTTTACGTGAAGACAACATTTTACTCATCTAAAGAAATGCTTCATAAGTATAAATGTATCAAGTACCTGTATAAAATTAATAGATTGTTAACTTAGTGATTATTATTTTGAATTGAATATATTTGTTTATATAAAATACATAACGCAGAAAAATTCATTTTTCTGAATTAACAACAAATTCCAGGTTTAAATAAAAATTACTGCTGTGAAAGAATATTTTCGTGATGCTTAGAGACATGTTTTAGCATGCAAGTAATGCATTTACTTGGATACATTTTTTAAGTGTGTGTATGAATAATAATAAGCTTATAATATATTTATAATATATGAATATATAATAATATATGTATAGGTAATAATAAACTTAATAAATAAATTTAAGACTACTTTTCAATTGATGACGATAGATAATGAAGAAGGATGATGACTTTAACAA
The DNA here is from genome assembly GCA_010014905.2 of Druon quercuslanigerum. Classification (NCBI taxonomy): domain Eukaryota; kingdom Metazoa; phylum Arthropoda; class Insecta; order Hymenoptera; family Cynipidae; genus Druon; species Druon quercuslanigerum. Next base: position 10,507 of record JAAAKG020025218.1, on the reverse strand, counting down.
GACTGCATTATGATGTTATTATAAATTTTTATCTGAAATGATGAATTTTTACGAAAAATCTATTGTCTCATTAACAAAAGCATTCAAGAAATAAGTAGACTTTTCCACCAGATGTTTAAAATATAAGTTAAAGATATGTATATATTTTTAAAAAGAACTAGAGTTTTTGAAGCTCTGTCGATTTTTTATAAAATTCATACAGATTTTCATTTTACGTCGCTCAACCAAGTTTCATTGCGCAGTAATACAAGAATCTGACTTTTAAAATTACCTGCATTTTATTGATCCCTTTTAAGTCAAGTAATTCAAGTAATTTTACCACTGGACTAGTCTTAAATACCTTACACCTATATGAACAATGTAGCACTGAAATTAGTGAAAATCGATAGATATTTTAAGTTTCGACTTGTTGCACCTCACTATGCAGGTGGACATTGACGAGTTTTAAAGGTGAAAAATAGATATGGTCTCCTCTAGGCATTGCCATAAAAATGTAGTTGACGGGTTGCCTATCAGTAGAGGTACCTATGCAATATTTAGAGTGATCGTAAACTTGAAAATTTTCAGCTGCAAAATATGGTTGTTGGCGGTCTTTTCCTAATCGTATAATAGCGTGCCATGGACCTTTAGTATTAGAAGGAATAGGCCTAAAAGTAGCTTTAGGATAGGTAAATCCCATACTCTCTGCCCAGTAAAAAGTGAGGCATTGATCGTTATTATCCTCCTTTTCCGTTTCTATGTAAGCGGAGAGTGTACGCAGATTAAAATCCCTATTTATCATCCAATCTGCTGCACGGCCATTGTGCAGTGGAGCGATCGTTCCGGTAAAAGATGAGCCATCTCCCATTACTACAAGAATTGCGTTTTTGGACAACGTTCGAAATCCATGATCACCTAATTTTATAACAAAAAATTTACATATATGGATGTTTTATGTACCTATGTAACGAAGATAACAATTGTCAAAACACATTGTAAAATTTTTTGATTTTTAAACATGGATTCAGAAGAATTAAGTAATGTTTCTGATCGTATCATTAATTAAATTGTTTCCACCTTTCCAATCAAAAGTCTGAAGTAAATGACATACGAAATTTTTTATTGAATAAAATATAGGGCTAAAAGTTTTAAAAATGGATCAGAAGACTACAAACTAGTTTTATTACATCATTTGACATCTTTGATTTGTAACCTTAAAATTTTTTAAACCTGAGAATTTTTTTAAATATACAATATGAGCAAAATTTACAAAAATGCCACCATGAATTTTTCATGAAAATACTATTATACATTCTTTGGGGCAGTCTGCATGCCGAACACTAGTAGTAATTAAAACTAAATTCAGAAAAAGTGAATAAAAAAGTAATTGTTTCCGTCATTGTTGCAAAAACTGAGCTTATAGCATTTAAAAGGCAAAGTGAATTTCAAAAATCACAGGTCATGTTTTAATGATGAACGATTTGAAGAAAACAGAATGGAATTTCTTTGTCCAGGGTCCTTAAACTAATTGTGTGTGGGACGAGGAGGGGGTTAATGCCCTCTTAAGTAAAAAATAATTTCGCAATTAATTTTTGGACAACCGAAAGTTTTACTACAAAACGTTTTGGTCTTCAGTCAGGTCTCATGAGGAGATTATTTTCGGGTATTCATGGATTCTGCAATGTGGAAAAATTTATATTTTTTGCCTTAAGATGTCTACATGTTGATCTATTCAAAGGAGGCGATTCGTTTAATTACAATAGAACTTTACTCACGCGTAAGCTCGTTTGAATATTACATTTTCAACGATTTAAAGGATAGGTCGTTATTATTTTTTTGTGTTTATTGCAATCGAATTGCTCCTTTCAGTAACGTGACAGTTAAAATGAACTTTTTTGTGATGAGAAGCGTAATGATAATGAGATGTTGAAAGAGATAGTTGCTTACCCATCTCTGAAGCTAAGGCATCTCGAGTTTTCAGTACTGAAGGCTGCAGTCGTTCTACATATATAAGAATATCAGCGCTTAATTGTTTATTAAAATATAAGCGGCAGTTTAGCCTAATCCACAACTCTAGGCATTCAACTCTACTCATGAAATACAAACGTATTTTTAAAAATATTTTTTCAATTATTTTTTGTACTCTGAATCAACCGCTAAAATTAGTTTTGCGATGAACCAAAGGCTTTTTGCGATAATCGGAAAAGTCTTGGAACTTGAAAGAAGTTATTTTGAAACAAAAGCACAGTCCTATTGCCTGCTTGGTATCAAACCACGTGAAAATATTTTTTACACAAACGGTATTATTTAACTGCAAGATTACGTGAAATTTGTCGCAAGAGAAAAATATTTTCTGCATAAAGACTCTTTTTTACGACAAATAAAAATGCTCCCAACCCTTAATTCAAAAGGAACTTCCATTCGTGTCAAAAAACATCCTGTCGACACAAAAGTAATTTTCCTAAAGTAATTTATTTAATTGAATAAGGCACAGGATAGAACATCTTTGAGAAGAAATCTATTATCAATGCTACAACATTATATCACCGAAGGCTCAAATTTCAAGAACTTGAAATGAGAATTTACTTCATTCTAGAGTTGCGAACATTTTAAGATAAGAAAAGTTATACTTAGATGCTTAGGAGTGATATTTTTTTTAGAAAAAAAGCTTTTTAATAAACACATTAAACTTTTCCATGATTAAAATTGAAAATAAACAAAAAAATTGATTCTCGTTCATTAGTAGATTTTCTAAATTTCAAGCTACAAATACTCCTTGAGTAGCGTCACCATAACAAGATATTAAAAATAATTAACTTACCCAACTTGCATGGTTGTCTTATTTGGCTTGAAGAAGGTCTTTGATGTGCGGGCGAGCACGGGGTCGACTGCATACAACCAACGCAGTTGCCCTGCTCACTTAAGTCTGTAAGTACAAATAGTAAAGGATACATTTTTTATTCTTAATAAACTGACAACGAGAGGTTGCGAGATGCGAGTTGCTGATTTGATCGGTGATTTACAGGTTTCCAGTAGACAACAATCTATTAGATTTGTATTCCTTCTTCAGTTCAAACGGTCTTAGTTTCTGAAATTAGTTCTTTTACGATCCAGCGTGGAAATGGCGGCTAAACTGACAAAATGAGAACCTCGAGAATCTAATGATCTTATTTACGGAATCTTCACTTAAAATTTTCCAGGTGGCAATCTGAGTGTAGGACCTACGTGACAATTTAGGGATTCTAGACATTCTAAAAGACGAGTTTGCTTACCCTCCATAAACTCATTAGCATTGTTCCAGCACATTTGTCGCGTGCCTGAATAGCCGTCATCGCCTGAAAGTTTCCGGGTCGCTCTCATCACGGACTTAGCGTGGTGTTTCCGCTCTCCACGAAAACAATGCGCTAGTACCGAAAAACACGTACGCCACTTCCCCTTTCACTACCTCTCACGCGCCCCTTCACCCCTTCCTCCCATCTACTTTTTCACTCTCTGCTTTATTTTCTTCTCCTTCTCTAGCGCATTGGCGGGACCAGGGAGCTCAACCGAGTCTTCGGATTACGAGTCGGTGTAAAAGAATTATTAAATAAACGCATTTATAAATAAACTGAACTAAAATATACTGCCAGTAGCTCGAGGTTTCGGTTGATACTAAAGAAATACATTAAAAGATTAAACAAACCCACAGACACAGGGACATCCTGGTTTTTGGATTCCGGGGTCTCAAAACGTGGACATTTGAGAAAAATCGGGGAGGGGGGTCAAATTAAATCAGAATAGCCGAATTGTTGGAGTTGAATTTCATAATGATTTGACTAAATTATATTTTACATTTTTAATTATAAGTTAAAACATGTCGACGTTTAAAGACCGAGGTAGTGCGTGCGAGGCAGAGCTCCCTTATTGCTAGCTGCCACTTTATTTTCGACTTCGCAGCAAATCAGCGGGCCAGCCGCCGCTACCACTGCTCTCGGCTAGCTTCACGTTCAACCACCGAGAGCGAGCTTAGACTTAGGGAAGACAGATCTGAATGAAAACCAGATTTTGAGTCTTTACCTTGGTCATTTGACTTTAGCTGACAATTAGTTCGCCGCATTTTACCACGGTCACTTGTCGTGTCGTGCCGGTCGTTGAGGATTTACTCCCAAGAGCAATCATGGTAACAATCCTCTCTTTGTTAAAGTTATCCGCAGGGCAACCTCTGCGGTGCCGATTTCCAAATTAGCTTCGTTTTTGTAAGTGGGTTCGTCAGTGTCAGAGGATAAGCTTTGCGGTGTCGACTAACAGTCTCCACATAAGAGGACTTTTCGTGTTTCGTCGTACTTTCGCGTGCGGCTGGTTGGTGATAGAAAGATTCCATCTACAATCTCACATTCCCGTTTTCGTTTTCACCGGTAATCGCGTGTTACCGCGTGTGCGGGTTGTAATCGTCATTAGCACTACACCCTGTAATGACAACGGACGACCGTTGATCACACCCGCATTGCCAGACGCACTTACAAGGGGCGCGTCAAGAGGAGGCTGCACTCTTTCCGATCGAGCGCGAGCAGCGGGCTGCTGCTCGCAGAGAGGAGCAAGCGGAGCAAGCGCGGCAGAGAGAATGTGTCCTAATAAAAACTAGCGTCGAGCTAGCGTCCCTGTGCTGCCATATTTCGCTGACACCTCTCTCTAGCTCCTACTCCAAGACACTAGGCACCACTACCATTGCATCTTTTACTCCTGTCAAACCTTTTGTCGAATTTTACCTTCATCATCGCCATCCCCCTGTCCTCCTTCCTTTATTCCCTACAGCCCCTTACACACCTCTTACTACCAACCATAACGGGGCAGAAAACAATTTTGCGCTCAACGTAGGGATTGCAAATATTTTCAAATTGTTCCAAAGTTTTGGAAACGACCCTCCTTCCTTCCTTGAGTCTCAATTATACGTTGGCCGACCATAAAGCCGACCACAGCACTCGATTTCCGAATCTCAACTATAAAATTCAGTAACGCCCTGCCACAGCCCGTCCAGAATGGACAATACAGAGACCGGAACGCCTGCCTCATCACAGCTCGGCGGTAGCCAGAGGAGATCTTCACTTTCTACTACGCGACGTAGCAGGCGCAAGAGTATGATTGACATAGCGCGAAGCGCCTTATATATACTATTCAACGAGCCGCTGAATATGAATCATGCCACACCGGGCCCAAGCAGCTGCCCGGACACAGAAATTGTGCCACTGTTTGAACGACCGCTGTCTAGCTGACCACCTTTTTGGGCATGGAACATAAGGACCCTGAGGCGTTTCTCAATCACTGGGAATTATATTACACAGAGGCCTTGATAGAGCCATCCTTTTGGTCAAGGATGGTCGCAAAGTCGCTAAAGGAAAAGGCGGCGAAGTGGTACGAGGTATATAAAACTCTATTACTGCCGTGGGCAAAGTTCAAGACTTTTATAACACAGTATTTCGCCGTAGTATCAGCGCTTAATGAGCTACATATTAAGCTGTACTCCACCAAGCAAGAAGAATGGGACGCAACCGGGATCTTCTTACAAAAGAAATATTTACTGGCTCTGCGATTATAACCCTTAGCCCTTAAACCATTAATTAAGAAGGTACTGAAAACAGCGAATATAACCTTCAAAGAGGAACTTGTGGAACGCGGCCTGCAGGCCGAGAGTGAAGGCACAAAGAACACATCTCAAAATAGTGCCGAGGGAAAGTTTTATCAGTCAATAAGTCCTGACATTGTCCGAGCTAGCCAATTGTACGCCTTCCCCCGCGCTTCGTAAGGCACCATTTAAGTGGCACCATTAAAAAGCGGATACTGGCAGGTACCCATGTCGCCCGGGTTCCGCCAGTACACCGTCTTCTCGATCCCAGGTGGGTGACAGTTTTAGTTCCGGGTGATGCACTTTAGCCTCGAGAACGCACCTGTCCCTTTTCACAACCTCATGCACCAGGTCCTGGCCGAGCAATAGGGTATATACACTTTCGCGTAGCTAAACGACATCGTCGTCTGCTTGAAGAATTGGAAGAATAATTGGGCCTTAGTGTTCGAGAGACTGGCCATATACGGGCTGATAGTCGCACTAGTTAAGCCCAGTTTTGGCCAGACCACCCTTTCGTACCTGAGACACATGGTCAGTACGGTGGGTTTTGACCATAAAGAGCATATCCCAAATCCTCCCATCATTTCTGCTCCAATTTCCGGCATGATGACTACGAAAAAACTATACAAGATGACCCCAGAAAGCCTTTAGCACTTCGAAGCCGCCAAGGCCGCTTTTGCAAGGCCCATCAATATCAGTAGGCCTGACGCTTATTTAAGGTACGTTCTGCAAACTGTCCTAATGCAGGACGAACCAGACGGAAAGCGTCGACTTATCTCCTTCGCCAGTGCGAAATTTTCGCCCACCCAGGCCCGGTAACTTTGCAACGAGCAGGAGTGTCTCGCAATTGAATAAGCAACAAAAAGTACCGGCTTTTCCTTGAAGATCGGCTGTTCACACTACGGACCGATAGTATGACGCTCCCCTGGTTGGAACGTCAAAAGGATACAAGAGACAAGTGCACCAGGTGGGACCTCTTTTTCAGTTGTTTTTCGCGCACGATGGAACACGTGCCGGGACAGGAAAACAAATTGCCCGATGCCCTCTCACGGCATCGGGCATTCTAGAGTTTTTTCTTAGGTTAATGAGACAATTAATGAATGACAGAAGTAATTTTTTCAGGATATTTTTTAATTGCTCAAACAATTGGTCAAACAAACAAATTCGGAAAGGGGAAAGGGGGGACCAACCGCCAAAAATCAAAGTTCATTTTTTACCGTTATAAATGTAGACACACTATTCTTGAACTCATTCAAGGCTTTCTTTATAAATCTGAATACCTTCGAAAAATGGAATTTCTGAAAATTACAAATAAAAAGAACCTTCTTGTTAAATAGAAAATGATTAAAATGATTTTTTAGAAGTTTCTTGTCACGAATCTCTTCAAAATTGCATTACATTCAATTTAAAAAAAATTCAAAATCAGCAAGCAAGAAAAAGTGATGTTACCGAATACATTGGCTACGCAGTAATTCCTTGCTTTTAAATCAAAGTGCTATTAAAGTATGCCACGTTGTAATAAATAATGTGTAAACCTTTCTTGAATTCCAGAATTACTCGTCAATTTTTTAAGGCGTTCTGCCATTTTTTGAAGGTTTTCAGATTCATAAAAAAGGCCTTAAATGAGTTTCTTCTTTCCTAATTTTTTTTTTAACATTAAATAATACCCCTAAACTTTTAATATTGACACCTTTAACCCCCTTGTATTTTGCCCGAAAATGTTCCACAAAATGCATATTACAGGACTTACAGAATGAAAAAATTGTTCAAATAAATTAAAACTGTGGAAACAATTGAAAAATATCCTGAAAAATTACTTTATCATTCTTCAATTGTGTCATTACCCTTAAAAAAAATTCTAGAAAATAGTTTACACAAAATAATTGTTTAAATAATTACGTTCCAAATATGTTAACTTTAAAATATTATTGGTGAAATTGATCAAATGTATGATTTACTCTGAAACATATACTTTGCCTGTAACATATACATTTATACAGTTCAATAATTATTAAAAAGTAATAACCACAAATAAATTATAATTTATTTATAGCTTATTCTTGTAAGCTTTTTTTTCTCGCTGCATTCTAACCCTTATAGTTTTATTTAAAAATTTTAATTTAAAAGAGATTTTAACTTAAATAGTTAATTATATTGATACTAACCGCATGTCTAAAATGAACACACTATAAACTACTAAACTCTATAAACAAACTTACCGTACTCATGAAAGCCTGACGCTTCAAACTTTTGTCTCATCTATTTCTTTAATAATAATTTTTTCCACTCAAAGTATGGAAAACCAGAAATTTTGTGCATAACAATTTTTTTCGCTATAATAACTAATCAAGGAAACTTTATATTGTCTTTAATGAATCTTTGGGACTCATAGAATACATAATAATTTGTTTATTATTCTAATAATTTCTTATATAAATAAATTGACAAATAGTCTTATCTGTAAAACCTTTTTTTGCTAAAATTGCTTTACATTAATGTAGGAATGACATTTAAAACGAAACTGATTAAAATGTTTGTAAACAAATAAAAAATGTTGCCCCTTTTTCATAGAATTTTTTTGCATTAGAAATGTGTTAAGCTACTGGACGAATGACTGCTGGTCACTAAAATTCTTGTGACAAAATATTTAAGCTGAAGGTTTTTTGAAATTTAAATTTTTTTTGATGGCTAATTCGGTGGGTTATTGTCAAAAGATTTTGTATTGACTGAATCTTAACATGCATAAAACCTTAGATTTGAATATTTTAGCACGAGAATTATTTATAAACATGCCTAATGTTAACTTCTCAAATATTTTCGTGACAAGCACTTATTCTTTTAACAGCTTAAAATATTTCCAGTACAACAAAAATTGCAATGCCAAATGGTGACATTAAATGTCATTCCTACATTAATATAAAGAACTTTTAGCAAACATAACATTTGTTTTACGGATAATAAGACTGTTTGCTAATTTGTTCATAAAATTTGATTTATAACAAATAAATTAAATAATGAACTAATTATTTGTATTCTATCAGTCCCTAAACACAAATACAAATTCGCTCAGAGTTTGATAGGTTTTCTAGCTACCATCTTTTTCAACGATTTGTGACTATGTTAATATAAAAAAGGCTTATTTTAAAGAGAAGGGACCAGAATCACTATCTCCAAATATTAAGTGAAGCTAGGTAGCAGACTAAGAAACCTCGAATAAGCTAAAATTATTTATCTAGAAAGGTTTCACAAATAAAATAAGTAGAGATAAAAAGTCAATATGAACGAAACGAAAATTTTATATTGTATTTCGTTTTTTATATCTTCTAATTTTTAGGCTTTCAATTAAGCGTGATTTAATTTTTATAGGTACTTTTATGCGGTTTTTACTAGTTTTAGAATTTTATTTAAAAACAGTATCTACTTTTTCTTCTTCTTCATATTATTATTCTTATACCATACAGTCTTTTCCATTTCGGGGAAGGCGTGACTCACTCGGTGGGGAAGGGAGTAGTGTACTATTTATTTAAATAACACAATCGTTTCGCAACACTGCTCCGTCCCAGGTTTCAGGCCTCATTCACTCTACTGACTCTCTTTTTATAAACTATTTTCCGCCATACTTTTCTGTCCTGTCATACTTCTCTAGCACACTGCCATTTACTTTACCTTGATACACTTGTTTCTTTAGTCGTTCAGTTTTAATTCCCTCAATATGCCCGAACCATCTTAACCGATTTCTTTCTCATGCGTCAACTAGCGTCTCTTCCACAACACATTCTTCAAAGGTAACGATGCCAATGACAATGCACTGCTCTGCAGAGGGCGTTAGGGTGTGAGGTAATACCGTAGTGTATCCGACGACGAGTTAACATGGTCCTCGTTGAAGTCGGAAAGCCCTCATACTTAGGTCTGGGGAGGTATAAGGGTTATCACCCCTGGGACAGCGGACTCACCTCGATCGGAACAGGATCCCTAACGTGCGGGTTTCTCTTTAACTGTATGGAACTTAACAATCACAAAAACCAAAATACACAAAAATCTGACTCTAGTCATAAAAGTGTCGGAAATTCGAACTGTTTCTGATATGTTTGCAGTGAATAAATAATACCAAAAAATCGAAGAACATCACAGAATCAATAAAAGAGCTGGGTCAAGCGTGGATCATACGCAATATTTGCTATAGCATGATACGTCGTAAAAGAGAAACAAAAAAGATGAAATTCAGTTCACCGACGATATAGAGTAAACTGTAGAATAAAAATGATTGCTATTTTTATGAAACTAATATCTTGGGGCACAACACTTCGAACACAAAAAATATTAACTATGCAAATGTTTCCATCGTCTTCAAGCCATCTTTCTCGTGTAATACAGACATAGATCGTATTCAAGAGTCTCAAAATATCGAAAAAGTCAAGGAAAATATTATTTCTTTACTTGAGCATAAATCAATTTAAAAGTTTTCAGATGCGGACAATGATGACAGTGGAGATGACTTTATTACTGAAGGATAACAAAAGCCACCCGAAATCTACGTATGTTAAGCTGGCACAACACTATTGAGGTATCGAGATGAAATCTTTTTTATAATTTATGGCTCATTTAGAGCTAATTTGGGCCCGCAGTCCTAAATTTAGGGCTCTATTAGTTTTTGTAAAAAATAGTGTTTGCGCTATCTTAACGTTAAGCTGGCCCTTTTTTTCGTTGTTTATGGTGTTGTGCCAACCTAATGTTGTAAAAAATACAAAAGTAAATCACAAAATCCATTTTTTTCTATCGCATAATTTAGGGCTCCTTGAGGATTAATTTAGGTTCGTAGTCCCGAATTTAGGGCTCTATTATTTTTTGTAAAAAATAATGTTTGCGCTAGCTTAACGTTAAGCTGGCCGAACATTGCTGTAAAACGTACTAAAAATGATTTTAGAGCAA
>JAAAKG020025207.1:0-20016 GCA_010014905.2 Druon quercuslanigerum | reverse complement strand
AATAATTTTTCTAAGTGAAAATTTTGCTATTATATTTTTAGGTTGAAAAATTATCTTTCGTAGCATGAAATTCAACTATTTAGTTGCAAATTCATAATTTTAACTGAATATCTACCTATGGTTGAAAATTAAAGAATTATCTTAAAAATTCGTTTTTTTTAAATTAAAAGTTCCTTTTTTAACCGGAAGATTTAACTGTTCTTTTTGTTAATAAATTTTTACTTTTACTTTTAAATTCCACTGATTAGTTAATTTTTTTTGTAAAATCAACTACTTAGTTGAAAGTGAAAATCCTTTCTGAAAAAATTAATTTTTTTGGTTTAGGATATATCATTATAGTAAAAATTTAAGTTTTTTAAGGAATTAGTTTTTGTTGTCGTTAAAAATCGATTTTTTAATAGAAACTTAATTATTATATTTTTAGTTTAAAATTAATTATAAAGAATTCCTAATTCAATTTAATTTAACGACGATTCATTCAAATAAAATTCAGCAAATTTATTTTGAATAATTAAATTTTTGACAACAATTAAACAAAGTAGGTTTTAAAAAATTATGTTTTTTTGTCATTTTTCTTGTTTGTCATTTATTTCCAAATGCATCTTTTTTAATCAGAAATCCTTCGTTTTGGTAGAAATTTAAGCTTTTTGATAGAAAATTCATTTTTTAAGTAAAAAATTCAACTAAATAATTGCAAATTTATTTATTTTTAGTTTAAATATTCATCCACTTGGTTGAAAGATAAGGTCCCTTTTTAAAAATTGTATTTGTTTGGTCAAAGAATTATTATTTTATGTGAAAATAAAAATATTTTTTTAGCCATTATATTTTTTGAATTAATGTTTTTGAGTGCAAATTTAGATATTATATTATATACTATATTATAAAATTCAACTATTTAGTTGCAAATTCATAATTTTAGCTGAAAATCCACCTATGGTTGAAAATTAAAGCATTATCTTGAAAAATCGTGTTTTTAAAAATAAAAATTTTCTTTTTTTAACCTGAAGATTTAACTCTTCTTTTTGTTCATAAATTTTTACGTGCACTTTTAAATTCCACTGATTAGTTAATTTTTTTTGTAAACTCAACTACTTGGTTAAAGTGAATCTCCCTTCTGAAAAAATTAATTGTTTTGGTAAAGGATATATTATATTAGTAGACATTCAGGTTTTATTAAAGAATTATTTTTTGATGTTGTTAAAAATTAATTTTTTAAATAGAAATTTAATTATTATATTTTTGGTTCAATGTTAGTTATAAATAATTAATAATTTAATTTAATTCAACCACGAAATCAGTCTAAAAATTCATTCAAATAAAATGCAGCAAATTTAATTTAAAACATTTGATTTTTGTACAGCAACTAAACAAAGTAGGTATTAAAAAATTATGGTTTTTGGTCATTTTTCTACTTAAATGAGAAAAAAAATTTTTAACAATCTTTAAAATCGATTCAAGAATACAATCTTAAGAACTTTTTAAATACCAATATTTAATTTTGCCGAACTGTGCACGGTAGATATTAGGGTGATTAATTTTAATAAGCAAAAAAAAAAATTTCGAAGCTAAAGACGAACCTTAATTGTACCTGTTTAGTACAAAAATTTATTTAAAAAAAAATCAAAATCGGATATGATTGTAAATAAATTAATTTAAAATTTTCACTCATTTTTAAGAGAAATAATAATATCTTACTCGTTGCACATTTTTCTGTAAGAACTTGTCATACACTTTGCCATATACAAAATGCAAGAAGTAAATAAAAAATGTTACTAAATAAAAAAAATTATTATTTTCCTGAAAAATGAGGTACCCTCTAAATCATATTCGATTTTGATTTTTTTTTTTTGAACATTTTTTGACTAAAAAAGTACAAATTAGGCTAACGTGCGTGTTCAGATTCGAAAATAAGTTTTTTTTAACACCCTAATAGATATAAATCGAGCGCATTTGTGTGCGTCCTTTCTATACGACTGTGATGTTTCCATGTTTCCTTCAATCCTGATAAAATGAAAATAATTAGAAAATTATATATAATGCGAGAGAAAACTCAGGTGTGTAGCAACAATTTCATGTATGTCGTGTCAAAAATTTATTTTCCGTGGACTGAATGCACCAATGAGTGACCACATGTTAGTAAATCATCCCTTTTCCCTAGACACGGTTTGAAGTCTGTAAACTAATCTATTTCCATAAATTATTATTTTAAAAAATTATGAATATAATTTCTAAATATTTCTTAATCATTAATTGCAGCATTTATAATAGAGCAACCTACAATGCATAATCACTAATTAAAAATATTGATTGTAAAATAATTAATTTAATTGAATGAATAGTTGAGGCACTATTCGTGCTAATACATAAAGATAAAAATAGATTTTTGATCTTTTATTTGTGCTCTGAATTAATAATTATCCACTGTAGGTTGCATTATCCACTATAAGAATATTTTCTCTAATTAGTCAAGAGTGTTATAAAAAGCTGAAAAATAAATATGATGGTGTTGAAAGCAGGGTGGTCGTAGGTCTGAGATAATTTGAAAATCAGAGAAAAGTCAGGATTTAAAAACAAATCTTGCAATTGTTAATAAATTTTTATTTCATATTTTTTATATCTTTTATAAAATTTTATGTTTTAAAAATATTACGAGATTAAGGTTCTAGTCTGAATATTAGGGGTCCGCGAAAATTAAAAATTCTTGTCGGTAATTTGTTTTTTATGTATTTCTAATACTATTTATTTATTGTACAATTTTTTTTGCTTCTGACGATCATATTTTTAGTTAAGAATGTTATCATTTGGTCACAAATTCAAGAATTTTATTAAAAATCCATCTCTTGGGTAGAAAATTCAACTATTTTGTAAAAAAATAACTTTCTCTTCAAAATGAATTTTTTATTTTTGAAAATAAAACTGAGATCTTGCTCGGTTGAAAATTCAACTATTATTTTAAACTTGGGCTTCTTATTTTGAAAATTCATCTGTGTTGGTACAAATTTTATTTATTTAAAGTAATTATCAAATTATTAAAATTAATCTTCATTGGTTAAGGATTCAACTATTTTATTAAAAACTCTTCTTTTTTGTCTAGTTTTAGTTGACATCATTTTAGTAGAAAATACATCTCTTTGAAACAAAAAAACATATTTACTAAAAATTGGACTATTCCAAATAAAAAGTTATCTCTTTCGTTGGAAGTTTAAACATTCTGTTAAAAATTGATATTTTTTAATTTGAAGTTCCACTACTTGGGTGAAATTTGATCTATCTGCTAAAAAAATAATATTTTTGTTTGAAGATTCATCACTTTATTTTAAAATTCATATATTTTTTTGAAAATAATTTTATTTTATGGTTGACAAATAATTTTTTTAACTAAAATTGCGACTTTTTCACTTTTGCACTAAATGAAAATTGTACTATTCGGGGTAAAATTTCATCCCTTAAGTTTAATTAAGCATTCATATTTTTGATTGAAAATTATTTCATTTTACAGATGAAAAATAATTTTTTTAACTAAAAATGATACTTTTTCACTTAAAGATTTATCATTTTCCTATAAAGCGGATCTATTTGGTTCAAAAAATTAATTTTTCTGATTGAAAATTGGACTATTCTACTTAAAAATTCATCGCTTTGTTTGAAAGTATAACTATTTGGTTGAAAATTTGAATTTTTTATTATAAATTTAATAAGTTGGGTAAACGTTAAATTTTTCATTAAAAAATATTTTTTCTGTTGAAGGTTCATCATTTTAATTAAACATTCATATCTTTGATTAAAAATTATTTCATTTTATGGTTAAAAAATAATTTTTTAAACTGAAAATGCGATTTTTTCCGTTGAAGATTCATCATTTTACTATAAAGCGGATCTATTTGGTTTGAAATTTAATTTTTTCTAAATGAAAATTGGACTATTCTAGTTAAAAATTCATCTCTTTGGTTGAAAGTTTATCTATTCAGTTGCAACTTTATATTTTTTATTATAAATTCAACAACTTAGGTGAACTTTAATCTTTTTCTTAAATTTTTTTTGTTGAAATTATATCATTTTAATTAAAAATTCTTATCTTTGATTAAAAAATATTTTATTTTATGATTCAAAAATAATTTTTTTACCTGAAAATGCGACTTTTTCAAATTTTCACTAAATGAAAATTGTACTATTCGAGGTAAAATTTTATCCCTTAAGTTAAAAGTATAACTATTCAGTTGCACATTAATATTTTTTATCACAAATTTAACAATTTGGGTAAACGTTAAACTTCTTATTAAAAAATAATCTTTGTTGTTGAAGATTTATAATTTTCGTTTAAAATTTCTCTCTTTGGTTGAAAATTGTTTTTTAAAACTAAATATTGGACAATTTCTGTTAAAAATTCGTTTCGTTTGTTCAATGTTTTACGATTTTTTTCAAAATATATTTTTAATTGTAAATTTCACTACTTGAGTTAAAGTTGAACTGCTTTGATAAAAAAAATAATTTTCTTGTTAAAGATTCATCACATTATCAATATTATTTATTTTATTTTAATTTAATATTTTATTTATTATTTTAGTTACAAATTTTTGACTGAAATTTTTATTTTACTAAAAACTTAACTTTTTAAATTAAAAATTCGACTTTTCCACTTAAAGATTCATCATTTTAGTTAAAAATGTTTGTCTTCTTTCGAAAGTTTAATTATTTTATTGAGAACTAATCGTTTCTGCTTAAAAATTTAACTATGTTTGGTTAACAATTTTAGTGTTATGTTAAAAAAAAATTTTCTAATTGATTTTTGAGTTGAAAATGAAACTTTTCTATTTTTGTTACAAAATCGGTCTTTTTTATTCTTTTTTTTTTAAACTAATCTTCTTGGTTTGAAATTTCCTATTTTCTGTCTAGAAATATAACTGATGTAAAATGAACTTTTTTGTTACAAATTCATATTTTCGCTTTAAAAATTTATTTGTTTCACAGAAAATATCTCTTTTTGCTTGAAAGCTTTACAATTAAGGATAATTTTATTTCTTTCTTTACTGAAAATTCGTTCTTTTGTTGTTAAAAATTTCTTTTGTTTAACCTGTAGATTTAGCTATACCATTTTTGTTTAAAAACGTATTTTCTTTAATTTAAATCTTCATTAAGTGGTAAAAAAATACTTTCTTTTGTTGAAAAATCAACTGTTTGGTTGAAAGTTGAGTTCGTTTCTTAAATCTCTTTTGTCAAAAATCAATTTTTTGTTTGTTAGGAATTCCTAATTTTAGTTCAAAATTTATCTGTTTTAAAATTCTAAAATTTAATAGAAAGTTTTTCTCAATAGTTTTAAAGTTGTAAATGCAACCATTTTTTTGAAAATTTGTCCCTTTGTGTTAAAGACTCATCCCTAATGGTATAAACGACTTTTTCTTATTGAAATAAATAAATTCGAATTGTTTAATTTTAATTGTAAATTTTTTATTTCGTTTATAAAATATTCTATATTAAGAATGTTACAAAATGAAAGTGCTGATTAATAAGTATTTATGTTTAGGAAAAATAAAAAATTAATCTGGAGTAAATCAGCGAAAAGTCAGGGAATTTTGAAAATGAAATTTTTCGGCCACCCTGGTTCAGAGTTATAAAAAATTCTCATCATATTAACTTGCTATTAAATTACAAAAAATTTTATATTTCTTTATTCGTATAATCAGCAATAATCAGCAATATTATTTAAACAAACATTATCAGCCTTTAGTAAAAGTTTGTTCTAAAAATATTTTTATCAAACTGTTAATTTTTTCAGGAAATATTTACACAGGTAGTTGTCCTCTCAAGAGAGAAAATTAAACATGAAAATTTAATCTCCTCGAAAGTGGAACTTCAGAGAATAGAACATTTTGAATTATATTATTTATTCAGAGCCCTAACATCCATTTCACATTCTTTTCAAGTACTAATAAATTATGCAAAGATATTTATTTCAATATTTAGGGCAACCTCCCCACAGTGGATAATCAATAATGCATAAAAAAATAAAAGAAAAACAATTAATTTAAATTGATTTAAACGCATAGTGTCCTAAATATTATCTAAATTAATTAATTACATTCAGTAGAATTTTTAATTAATGATCCTCGACTCTGGGCTGAATTATTCACTGTAGGGTGGTTTCTCTTATAATTAAAAAATCCCGAATTTGAAAGTACTCACATGTCAAAGCTGAGCTGCAAGTTATTTGAAACTGAAACATTTTTACGTTTTTAGAGCAAAAAAATGTACAGTGTAACGAGAGATTGTACAGAAAATTTGTCTTTTTTTTATTGCTTACTATGTAGGAACTAAAAAAAATATAAAATTTAATAAATTGTTATAATTATTATACATTAATTATTGGTTTGTATGGTGTTGATTTTAACTAGAATAAAATAAGATATAAAAAGGATGAAAGATTGAAATAAAATGTACAGTTAATTATAATTATAAATATAGTTTACAATTGACCGATTTCATATAAAATCGGGCAGTCTTGCCCTGGTGATGTCACAGAATTTTTTTTTATCTACGATTTTCATAAACTTAGGGCTACTTAAATATTTAGGTGAATAATAAAAAAATAAAACAAAAATTTTCTGTAAAAATTTGTATCTTCGGCACAAATTGACATTAATTCTTTTGCGGCAGCTCATTTTTTGAAAATTTTTTTATTATGTCTTAAAGTTATTTAAAATCATATATTAGCAAATATATAGTTATACAATTTATAAATATCAGATATTTTAGATATTAAATAAAAAAAAGTTAGTGAGATTTCGATTTTTGGTGTTTTGCTTTAATTAATTTTACAAAATTTCCGATACCTTTACGTGACTGCTCTCTAAATTTACGAAATTCGTAATCAAATTTTCCGAAATTTTTAATATAATTCTGAAATTTTAACGAAATTTTCATAAATGCAATGTACCCGAAAATTATAAAATTAAAAAATAACCTGAGTTTTTATAAAATTGTCTTAAATTTACGATTCTCCTAACTCTACTTTCCTGAATTTCTCATACTTTTCTGAAATCGAGATTAAAAAATTTTACAAATAACCAAATTTTTTTGGTTTATATAGATGCGTAAATTAACGATTTTCGAAATTTTTAATTAAAAAATAAAAATACCAAAAACTTTGCTTAACGAACTTGAAATATTCCGAAATTAAAAATTAACGAAATTAGATAAATTTATAAATTCCAGATTAGCGAAATGATTTTATTCTCGAAATTTTAAAGGCCGAATTAAAAAATGCAAAAATTGATCATTTACGAAAATAGTAAATTCCTGAAATTCCAAATTACCAGTTTCAAAATCCCGACCATAAATTATATTTAATATTTCTATCAATTAAATTAAGATATAAAAATTAAATTTTAACAGATAAAAATATTATATTTGAATGTGTTTTTTTGTTAGGAATTGAAATTTTTGTAAATAGATATTTCCGAAATGTAGCAACTTCGTGACAAATTTCGAGATTTTGAAAATTATGTTTTCAAATTTTTCGAATATTTCAATTGCTTTTAAATTGCAAATGATCGTTTTTTGAAAATTTTCTACTTACGGAATTTTAATTTTGGTATTTTCCGATATCTGGAATTTTTTTCGAGAAAATGATGCCTTACCATCGTCTAAAAAAAATCAAGAAAGAAATTAAAGCACTATTAGCGGCCGTAAAGAAAATTCAATTTTTTTTTAAGATACAACTCATTAAAGAAAATTTTAGTTTCTTTATTTATAATCCACCTAAACATTCAAGTGTCCTATTTTCATTTCAAAAAATTTTGTATAAAGAAAGAAAAAATGCATGTGATAAGACGCGCTTTTCAGTCATTATTTAGAAAAATAACTTTTAACAAATCGAGACATGTTACATGAACCGCGATGCGAGAGCGCTTCCAGTTTGTAATCACACAGTCTGGATTCGATTCCCGCTGCGAGTATTTTTTTTAACTTTTTTTTTAATGGAAATTAAATTTTATTATGACAATCCAAAATATTTATTTTCATTTCATTTTTGTCATTACTATTTTCATGTGGGATAAAAAAATATAGTATAATAAGAATAAGATAAATATTCAAATATAAAGAATTCGTAAAATAAAATAATATAAAAATAAAAAATAAATAAGAGGCTGTTCAAAAAATAAGTGTCACGTATTTTTTGAATGGCTCCTAAAAGACAATTTTTTTATTATTGCATAAGAAATTTTTTTAAGATAAAAAAAAAGTTTAATGCAAAGAATCGAGCCTGATCTAACGTGAAATTTTTAAAAGCATTTTTTCAAGAATGACTGTAAATCGCATCTTATTACCTTAGAACATTCCATATAACTCAAACTTGCAAGTTTGGTTATTACTGGGAGTAGTATGAATGACCGGGGTTCGATTCCCCGCCGGGGAAATCGGTCAATTAATTTTTTGTTGCTATTTCTGGTTGAGAAAAAACCCGATATTATCACGTGATGTATGTATAGATGCATACTTAGGTAGCAATACTATCACTGTGTATGTTAGACAATTGTGAATATTTTTAATAGGTTTATAAAGCGTTGGTGATTTCCCCTCTGGTTGATTTTGAGAGTTGAAGTAAAACTAAAAAAAGTGTGTTCGAAGGTAATATAATATAAATATGAATTTGATGTGTAAATGTGTGAAAGGTGTGATTGTATCTGTAAATGAAATGAATTGTAGATGAGTATGACCACAAATCACAACTGTTTACTACTATTTATATGTTATACGATAAAACACTATCTAGTAAGTTGTATACTTAAATTGGCACTACGAAGTACGTATAAATAGCGTATGAAACTATCACATTGTACATACTGTTGTATTTAATCCGATCAAGCCACTGTCACTGATATAAACGATTGTCATACTACTTCGCTCGCATTCCCTATCAAATAAACTCATTCGCTGACAAATTCGTTTGAAAGTTCGGATGTGAAGTGATTTGGAAACAAAAACTCTTTTTTATTTAGAAACCAGCCACTATTCATTCGTCCTGATAAAGAACCTATACAACTGCATTTTTATCAAAAGGAAATGTTATACCGGTGAATTTGTTATGAAAAGAGGAATTTACCTATTCAAAATTATCATTAAATCTCGAGATAATTAGGTCTTACTTAGCATATCTACAACAGGCTGAACTCGGATGTAGTTTTCTGCAGTTTTCTTCTCCCCTGGACAAACGTCCAGGTAAATGCTTCTAATAAAATCGGATGTAAACGCACATTCGGATATGTAGCAATTTGGTAGCCATTCACAAAACACGTAATAAATTTTTCAAGAAATTCTGACCCCTTCCCCCTCTGCGTGATACTTTTTCATTGGTCTTAACATGGAGAATGATAAAATGCAGTAATACAAGAAAAGTTCCCGTTATAGGTAGACAAAGTGTATGAAAAAATAAGCAGTATTCTCGGTTCTTAATCATTTTGTCTGCTTTAGTTAGTTTCAGTCAGAGGCAAAAATGTCGCAGGACATTCGCTTCAGTTCGCTTTCAGTCACTCAGTGTTTAGGTTATGCTTTGCGTAACCAAGTGTAAAATAAGAGAAAGCGTTTATCTTTCGAAGAGACATGTAAGCTTTCAGACGAAAAGAAAGCAGGTGCTTGAAAACAGTCTGTTTTACAAAATTTATTGTTGAGTGGGAAATTTACAAATCTTTGGCAGAACAATCGGTCCAAGTTCAATTTTATCAGCTTGAAAAATAATGAGTTGAATTGTAATCTTTTTCAATTACCAAACCATTCACTTTACAATGCGTGATTCGAAGGTCTTTTTGTTTCAAAATTTTCCATTTTAGATTTTTATTTTTAATCTTAAGTTTTTAATTTAAAGAATTTTACAATGCTGACGTGAATACTTGAACAATTAAAAATTAAAAGCGTTAGCAGTGAAAATTTCTTGATACGAAACATTTATCATTACTATTTATTACTTATTAAAATACTAAGAAGTTCTTAAAAAACTTCAAACATAATTTTAATTTGGAAAACATTTAAAACAACTTCTAGGGTTCTCAAGATTTGGAAATAAAATTTTTTAACTGTTCAAGGATGTTTTAACTATTTAAAATGAAAAAATTTAATTTTTAATTGACGAAGTGTTCAGTTTAAAAAAATTTAATTTTTTAATTTTCAATATTTCCCGCTTAAATTTTCAGAAAATAATAAAATTTTGAAAATTTTGAAGTTTATTGATTGATTCTTTAATTTAGAGCATTGGAAATGATTACGTGGATTTATATTTTTGGATTTGAATGTGAATATTTGAACTCTATAATTTGAAAAAGTTTAAAAAATCAAGATTTAAACTTGTTTAATTGGAAAGTGTTACTTCTTTCCATTTTATGGGTGTACGTTTTTGAGCATTTAAATACAATGTTTTTCATATAAAACATTTTAAAACGTCCATTAAAAAAGTTTAAAATTGAAGAAATTTCAATTTGAGTGCTTTAATTTTCAGTTTGTTTTGTATCACTTAAAATGGAGGAATACTTTGCCTTATAATTCCACTTTTTTTTATCTTATTAAACGTAAAAAATTTTTGCGAACCGAGAAAGACGCGGTAAATGACTTTGATTAAAATGGCCACCATAATATATATACTACATATTTAAAAAGTTTAAAAAAACACTACTTTTATCAAGTTTTATTTTTGAGCACAACCATTTTAACTTTAATTATGACATTATAAAACAAAAATAGCAAAAAAAATACGAAAAAAAATTTTGAGACGAAATTCCAATAGAAATTATTCGAACGGCCCTGATTGTTTTTTATTTAGAGACATGATACAATTCTTTCATCCTGATCAGTGCAGTCCCACAAGAAAAGTTTCTGTTATAGGTGGACAAAGTGTTTCAAAAAATTGGCAGCATTTTTAGCGCTTAATCGTGCCGTCTGCTTTAGTAATTTTTAGTCAGTGGCAAAAATGTCGCAGGACATTAGCTTCAGTCCGCTTTCAGTCACTCAGTGTTTAGGTTATGCGTTGCGTAACGAGGTGTAACCAGGCATTACGAAAATGTCCAAGGAAAACAAGAGATAGCATTTATCTTTTGAAGAGACATATAAGCTTTTAGACGAAAAGAAAGCAGTTGCCTCAAAACAGTCTATTTTGCAGAACATTTTGTTGAGCGGGAAATTTACAAATCTTCAGCGGAACAATCGGTCCAAGTTCGGTTTTAACAGCTTTAAAAATAATGAGTTAAATTGTTATTTTTTCAAATACCATACCATTCACTTTACATTGCATGATTCGAAAATCTTTTATTTTAAAATTTTTTCATTTTAGATTTTTATTTTTAATATTACATTTTTTATTTAAGGATTTTCACAATGCTGACGTGAAGACTTAGAATTTCTTAGAAAACTTCAAACATAATTTTAATTTGGAAAAAATTTAAAACAACTTCTAGGTTTCTCAACATTTGGAAATAAAATTTAAAAGCTTTTTAAGGATTTTGTAACTGTTTAAAATGAGAAAATTTAACTTCTAATTTACGAAAAGTTTTTTCAATATTTCCTGCTTAAATTTAAAACAACTTTTAGGTTTCTCAAGAATTGGTAATAAATATTTAAAAGTTTTCAAGGATGTTTTAGCTATTTGAAATAAAAAGTTTAACTATTGATTCACGAAGTGAATAGTTTAAAAAAGTTTAATTATTCAATTTTCAATATTTTTCTAATACTACTTTCCATTTTATGGGTTTAAATTATTGAGCATTCCAATACAAAGTTTTTTATATAAAAAAATTTTTAAAAGTCCCTTTAAATAGTTTAAAATTAAAGAGTTTCAATATGAGTGCTTTAATTTTTAGTTTGTTTTTTATAACTTTAAATGGAAAAATGCTTTGCCTTGGATTTCGACTTTGATTAAAATGGCCATCCTGATATATGGACGTACATACTTAAAAATAAAAAAAAAACACTACTTTTATCAAGTTTAATTTTTAAGCACAAACATTTTCACTTTCATTATGACATTATAAAACAAAAATGCCAAAAATAAAAAAATAAAATTTTTAGACGAAAATCCAACAGAAGTGATTCACACGGCCCTGATTGTTTATGGTTTGCCCAGTCTCAAGATTGTGCAAAAAAAAGAGGAACCCCAATTTTTTATTAAATTTTTATTAAAAATAATTTTTTTATATCGCTTGGTTAGTTATAAAAAGAGTAATTTAACTATGCTCATCATTATTGAAGATTGCAATTAAATACCAAGACGATTAAGTCCTGATTAGCATATCAATAACCGGCTGAACTCGAGGGGTGGCTTCCTGCAGTTTTCCTCTCCCCTGGCAAAACGTCCAGGCAAATGTTAGTACTTCTAATAAAATTGGACATAGCCGCGGGTCTGGATGTAAAGTAATTTAGAAACAAGAACTTTTTTTTATTCAAAGACCTACCACTACACTGTTGTCCGGATGAAGAAATTATATAATATTTGGAATATTTTTTAAGAGGTTTATAAAGCGTTTGTATCAAACATCAGTTTTTTATATAGCCCGATTTATTATGAAAAAAGGAATTTAGCTACGCTTATCATAATTAAAAATTGTAAATTAATCTCGAGATAATTAGGTCTTGATTAGCATATCTACATCTGGCTGTACTCGATATATGATTTTCTACAGTTTTCTTCTCTCCTGGCCAAACGTCCGGGCAAATTGGATAACTTCTAATAAAGTTGGTTGTAACCGCGGATTGGTTTATAAAGCAATTTGATAACTCAAACAAAATACGATTCCATCTACAATTATTTTTAATTAATTGAACCTCTCCGGATCAAAAGGGGATACGCGTGGATTCAGCCTGAGAATTATTGTACAGAAAGTCAATTTTTAAAATCGTTCGAAAGTTAATTTCAAGGACTGGTACTTGCAGAGAATTTTAAGGCACATATTTTTTCCTTTAGCATATATTTAAAGATTTTACATTTTTTGAAGTAATTGATAAAAACTAGATTTTTCGAAAACATAAAATTTCAACCTTTTTTCAATTCAACTCGTGCTAAGTCGGTCAATTTCCAGAATTTATCTATACAAATAATACTAAATTACATTTTTAAGTCTTTTGAAACTAGCTGATGAAGAAAAACGCAAATATTTTAATAAACAAAAAAGTTGTTAATTTTTCTTTAGGACTTTGTACAAATCATGAATTTCAACCTTCAAGCGGTTCTTTTATCGAGTGAATTTTAGGCAACGGAAAACTTTCAGTAACAAAGTTGTTTATCAAGGTTTAAAGAAGTTTTCTGGAAATTTTCAGATCAATCGCTTTAATAGTTAAAAAATTATAAATATCTTAAATTACAAACGGAAATTTTGACGCTGCTGCCGTATGCACGTGCCACCTTGGTTACAAACGTATTGCAACGGACGTGAAGGTCAAGTTGGATACCAAAACAAAAATAATAACCGTTTGCAGTTTTCTCCTACAATATGCTATACATAAAGTAAAGAAGAAGTGATAGGATTATTTCTTAGAATACCTGCAAAAGTATTATTGTTGAGACAGGTTTATTTTAGTTAGTTCCCTACTAATTTAAAAATGATGGAAGAGTGGATGTTTACGATGATTACGAATTGCAAAATCGAACCTCTTTTCTCTTTAAGTTTACGCTTCAACTAGAAAAACTTTCGAAAAGTCCTCCACCTCGAATTGGATTAAAAGCTGCCAAAGTAAAGGATGTAAAAAATTTCTATAATTACATAAGTCCTAAAGGACAAGAATTTTTCGAAGAGTATTTTTTAAAGTAAAAATTCAGAGCCGAGATGCCGAAGAAACAGAAGGAAGTGACGAAAATGATTAAAAGTAGTTTAAAATAAAGAATTATTTAAATAATTTGATGTTCAAAATGTCTAATAAATCAGTTATTTCAGTGATATCTTGAGTATTATTTTGCTATCAGATTTGATCTTCACGTCTGCTGCAACACGTTCGTAGCCAAGGAGATACGTGCATAGGGCAGCGTCAAGACTACCGCTTGTAATTTAAAACATTCCTAATTTTTCAACCATTAACGCGATTGATCTAAACCTTTTCAGAAAACTTCTTTGAACCTTAATCAACAACTTTGACACTGAAAGTTTTCCGTTGCTTGAAATTCGCTCGATAAACGAACCGCTTGAAGGTTGAAATTCATGATTTCTACAAAGACTTGAAGAAAAATCAAAAACTTTCTTGTTTATACAAATATTCACGTTTTTCTTACTTGAATAGTTAACAGAAACTGTTAACAGAATCAAAATTTTTAAAAATTGGCTAAGTTAGGACGAGTTTAAGTGAAAAAAGTTTGAAATTTTTTATTTTTAAAAAATCTATCTTTTACCAATTACGCCTATCCCCTTTTGATCCGTAGAGGTTCAATTACGAACTTTTTTTAATTTCGGCGTTCGAAATTTGAAAAAATCTTTTGAGACCGATCACAAAAAAGCTTTCATTTACTTTATTCAAATATAAAGGTGAAAAAATTGTGAAATTTAAAATATTGTTGATTAAATTATACGTTATTAATTTAAAATAATTTATTAAAGTGTGTACTCGATTAATGAACATTCGCGAAGTGTAACCAAATAGTTTATCATAAATAAATAATTTTTTACTAACAATTTCATTCCTATAAATAATGGTAGGAGATTTGTTAATGATTTTGGATAGCTATTAATTGATTTTTATTTTCAATCCAATTTAAAGTAATATACGTAACCCTAGAAAATAAATATATTGCAGCTATAAGCAAATATTATAAACAAATGCCCCGTTTATTCTGTTTGATTGAAAATACAACTACTTGGATTAAAATTAAACTATTTTGTTAAAAATTCATTTAATTGGTTAAAGATTAAACTATTTTCTTCAAAATTTGTTGTATTTTGCTGGTAAAAAAATAATGTTTTTAAGTGAAGGATAAACTATTACTTTTTTGAGTAAAAATTCACCGGCGTTTATTTGAAAATTTAACTAATAGATTGTTAATTAAAAATTCCTTTGTTTTGTATGAAAGTTGAACTGCTTTATTAAAACCCCATTTTATTAGTTTAAGATCCTCTTTGGTTGAAAATTTTTCGTTTTTAGTTAAAAATGCAACAGTTTGGATGGTAAGTTCAATTATTTTGTTGAAGAATAGTAATTTTGTTTAGAGAATCTGTCCTTATGTATTTAAAATTGAACTGTTTTGATAATGATTTTTTTTCAATATTCTACTATTTTGCTAAAATTCATAACTGTAGATCAAAAACTCCATTTAATGGTTAAATATTCAACTCTCTTACTGGAAATTTAATTATTTTATTGAAAGCTCCACAATTTTTTTTTGAGTAATCTTTTTTATTCGAAAATTTAACTGCATTATTAAAAATTCTGAATTTTATCTTTTCACCTTAATAAATTAAATATTTAATAAAAAATGCAACTGCTTATGGATAAATTTATTCTGTTTTGTTTAAAAATCCGTCTTTGAGGGTTGAAGATTTAACTTTTCGGCGCAAATGTAATTTTTTGATGAAATATGATTTTTTTTGCAAATTCAACTATTTGATTAAATAATCATTGTATTTTAAAATTCATCTCCTTGGTAAAAATTTATCAATTTTTGTAAACATCGTTTTTTTTGATAATTATATAAAAATTTATTTATTGCGATATTCTCAAGTTTGGCACTAACGGTTACGTATTTTTAATAAGTGAAATAATCATTTGATACCGATAGACCGTTTTTTCGTGTATAAATAGAATTACACTCAACTTCCAGTTAAGTCAAAGCTCAGTTATGTCAACGATCAGATATATCAAAACGCAAAGCTGAGTTATTTCACATTTCACATCCCCTCCACTCAGAAACATGTGGCACTTATCAGCACAGGCAAAGATACACACGGCACACGCATAAAGTGCACTCGTTCATCTTCTCCGCCTCAACAAACATTGGTGGGGATAAGGGGAACTTTACATAACCGAACTGTTTTCATTTCAAAGGCTTTGGCTTAACTGGAAGTTGAGTGTACTTATTTGGAAACTTGTAGTACACGAAATTAACACTGCAGAAAATTCTTAATCTTTATTAACAAATAATAATTATAGTTTTACATTCAGTTCAAATTAAATTAATGTTTTGAAGGAACGTCATTTAAATCTACTGTTTTAAACATCTGTGATATTGCGGAACGGCTTCCTAATGGTGCTTCCTGCATTTCTTCTCGAGTCATTTCATCTACCACGCCGCTGTACATGTTTATTTTAACCCGTTTCAGTTTGCCAGCTCTCGTTGCGTATAATCCTCGAAGGTATCTGGTTTTGTCCATTATAATTGCAAATACGTCACCACTGGACGATAATAACACAGTTTGTTCGTCGGTTGGCACAGGCTCAACGACCTGAAATCTTCCTCTTAATTTAATTGGTATATTGGGAGGAAAGGTATATCTTCGAATTTTGAATTGTCGGTTT
This sequence comes from Druon quercuslanigerum, assembly GCA_010014905.2. NCBI lineage: Eukaryota > Metazoa > Arthropoda > Insecta > Hymenoptera > Cynipidae > Druon > Druon quercuslanigerum. The sequence continues at coordinate 3,540 of JAAAKG020025207.1, read as the reverse complement.
GGATTCGCTTTAGGTATGAGCCGAATAAATCTAAGTTCCTCAAAAGTATAATGAAACATGCTGAAAGAAGACAGCTTGGCATGAGGAGATCTGGACCTGTCACGAGGAGACCTGGACCTGGCACGAGGAGACCTGGATCTGACACGAAGAAAAGTTTCGGTAGTAGGAAGAGACTCGACTGTAGAAACCGGTGAAACCGGTCTGGCAGGCGGAAGAGACCGGGCAGGAGGAAGAGGCTTGGCAGGAGGAAGAGGCCTGGCAGGAGAAAGAGGCCTTGCAGGAGGAAGAGGCCTGGCAGGAGAAAGAGACCTTGCAGGAGAACGATATCTATCAGTCGAATAAGAAGTTCTAGAACGAGGAACATACGGAATAGGGGCTCCATTTGGTAAACATTCAAACTGTGAAGTCAAATCTGCAACAAGAAACAGAGGATTACATTTTTCTTGATGTACCCAGGAAAAAATAACCCATTAAAAAGAAAACTGTAAATTGCGTATATGTCATTTGCAGATTCAGAAATGTAAAATTGAAGCGGTTTGTGACTATATGAATCGGTCATTTTCTCAAGCAGCTTCGAATCTGTCATATACTGCAATGGCTGTTTCAAACAAGGTTATATTGAATCGACAGATTTAAGGAAATCGTGCTTAAGGCTACTAGATCCCTTTTGCTATATCAGTTCTAGATGTTGTAAAGGCTTTTGCGCCATATAATTATGTCAAAATAATAATAACGGCTAATAGTCTAGAAAACCAATCGGCGTCAATCCGGAATTTCAGTGAAAGATACGCAATTCAGAAGCCTTCTAAACCCATTCCACACAAGTGAAATGATTTTTGTTTGCTGGGTAGAAGACCGAATCATAGAAAAAACAGGGCTTAATGCCATGTAGCGAGTGAACCAGCTGATCAAGTCAGTCCTGAAATAAATATTTTTTCATCCCTATTTAAAAATAAAAACTTAAGTAACGCGTAAAAAATTTCAGAAAAATATTCATCACTATGAAAGGACCGTTTGTAGCAAGTCACAAAGTTGGGGGTAGAAAATAGTGTATTTAAGAAAATAAAAAATATCGACCAACGAATTTAGGCTTTACGCCAGAATTTTGACTTCTATCTTTTTCTGTCGGTAAAGAAGAAGTTTGCCGTTGGTAACTTTTTTTGTTTTGATTAAGCTGCAAGTTTGAAGTTGTCTACTCGCTGCGATAGTGCTGCTCTGATGCAGTCGATACGTATGTAAGGCACGTACTATATAAGCAATGTACTATAGCACGGTCGGTAATTCGCCAAATTATTAATTTGAAAAAAACTTTTTCACATTTCTTATTATCAAGGACCAGAGAGCCCTGCCTTTGTCCCTTCTATTTAGCGTGGCAAATTTTCAACGCGATAGCTTATTCTGAGTAGATGTAAGTTGGAAAATAAAAGTACCGATATAGCTTCCAATTTTATTTTCATCGAAATTTTTTTTCTTTAAAATTTCTTCAGGAACAAAGCAGAGACTTGCACTTAATTGCCTCTTTTTTCATTTTCGAAACTTTCAGAGGGATGCCCCATTTCGTTTAGACGTAAGTTGGAAAACAAAAATTGAGGAACAGCTTTGGTCACGTGATTTTCTCGTGCTAATGAGTGTTGCGGGGCATAACGTCTAGCTGGGTAATTGATGTAGGGATAAACGCGCCGTGACGTTAAATTAATGTATGAATTATGTTTAAACGTCGACAAAAAGATAATTATTTAGAATATTATAATTTTTATAAATGAGAAAAGAAGCGAAATGTATACAAGATAAAGTTTTTTTTTATATGTATTACAGTTCAATGTCGATAAGCCACTGCAAGCAGTGTATAATAAATAATTTGTAAAGGCTTAAAAACGTGTAAAAAAATAATTAGATAATTTAATACAAAATATTGCAAACTTATACTTTTTATATTTTATTTAATTAACTTTTCACATCATTTCATTCTGCCGTACCAACTAGAACAAATAGATCATCTGTTTACTGAATCAATTTATAAAAATCTTGGCAAAAATAACTCCAGGGTGATAGTGAAAAGATATTTTAAAAATAAAGAAAATAAATGATAAAAAATGTAAAATTTATAATTTGAAATTATTTTCTTCATCTTTGACTGAAATACCGCATCCGTACGTCAGAAGAAGACCAACGATGTGCTAAACAAATTTTGTAGGATAAGCAGTTTTTGTTTTATTCGTAAAAAACATCATGAAAAATAATAAAATTAAATTCTTGGACAAACGACAAAAGCTACAGAAAAAAATAATTAGATAAAAGATGTTCACCGAAAAAAGCTTATTTTTTGAATCAACACTTAGTTTTGGTTTTAATTATAAAAAAAAGTTATTAAAGTTTTGGACAAACGACACTAGCCATAAAAAAATTTTAAAATTAAACAAATGATGCTCATCCAAAAAAGAGCTACAAATTCTTAACTGATAATTTGATAGGACGCGTAGTTCTTTTTTTAATACAAAAAAATTATCCGGCTGAGCGAGGACATTCTCCTCGCTCGCTACGCGCGCGGCTTGAAAGCTTGAGCGCGCACACATTTTTCGCAAGCCTTTTAAAATTAAAGGTCCAAGCATCGATCACTGTCATTTGGTAATTATGAATTCTCTTTAGTTAAAGCTCCTTCGGTTTTAACGAACACATTCTCATCACGTGCTTCGCGCATGCTTCGCGCTTGATTTCGTCGGAAATGCGAACTTTTCTACTTTATTTTCAACTCGATGATATCAAATGTATATTATATTTATTCTTGTGCCTCGGTCTGGGACTATTTATTCAGATATAACAAAATGAAGTACAAATCTCTTTTTTAATGAGTACTTTAATATTTGTTTCTCATTATTAAACTGTGCATTCTGTTAAAATAAAAATTATTATTAAACATTTTATTGTAACTTTTGTCCTTTTTTCATCAATCTAATTTGTTTATTTTGAATTTAAATGCAATTTAGGCAAAAAAATTGGGTAAATAAAATTTTATTGTAGTTTATAATACATTGGTAGATATTTTTTGGTTAAAAAACTTTTTTTTTAATTTTGTTCGTTTCTTGTGTTTTTTTTTCCACAAATTTATTTTTTTACTTTTTAATCTTATTTTTTACGATCAAAGGAAAATCTAATTCTCCTATCTAAAAAGGTTTAATAACAAATGTGTAGATAAAAATCAAATTTTGTATTTTCAACTTTTCGACAAGATTCAAAAATTTGTCATGATATTTTTGTCGGGCCTTGAATAATGAACTTTTTTCTGGATTTTGTTTTTTTTAAATTTTGAAAATGCTATAACTCTGATAATTTTCATTTTAGCGAAAAAAGTCAAAAAAATAAATTTTACAAGTTTCCGAGTCCTATAAATAGCTGTACATATAATTTTTAAATTAAGAGCCTCGGTGGCTCAGTGTTTAGACGCTCGGACTTCACCTCAGAGGTACGGGGTTCGATCCCTGAGCCGGTACCTCTGGAAATTTTTCTATGTACCTTTACCGAGGTTCTGGTGGTTCGGAACCC
>JAAAKG020025196.1:0-20016 GCA_010014905.2 Druon quercuslanigerum | reverse complement strand
TGTGTAGAGTTAATGTGTAGAGTTTAATGTGTAGACTTTAATGTGTAGACTTTAATGTGTAGAGTTTAATGTGTAGAGTTGACCACAATCATTTAAACTCTACACGCAATGTGTAGAGTTGCACAATGTGTAGATTCGATATGTGTAGTAATGATACCCAGCCTAAAAATTCACGCATTTCATTAAAAATTATTTATTTTTGGTTAAACATTTATTTTTTGGTTGACAATAACGTTTAAGATTAAAAATTTTACTATTTTATGGAAAATTTATTTTATTTGTTTAAAAACATATTTCTTTATCTGAAAAGTAGGATATTCTATTTTTGCTGTAAACTTATCTTCTTTTAATTTTAAATTAATCTATTTTATTTAAAAGTTGTCTTTTTTTAATAAGAAGTCAATTTTTGCGGTTGATAAATTATCGGAATTGGTTAAAATTGGAATTGGTTTCGACAATTTTTGTGCCTACGCTTTATCTTTTTATGTTAAACTTTTATCGATTTTTTTTATTTAGTCTTTTTTGATAGAATATAAACCTTTTATAGTTGAAAATTGAACTATTAGATTACAAATTTAAAAATTATTATATATAGATCGAATATTAATTTTTTTCATTTAAATTTTACTTTTTGGTTGCAAATTAAATTTTTTAATTTTGAAATCAATTTTATGAACATTAATTTAATTACTCCATATTTTGTGGATTTCTAATACAATACACTTTAATTCAATTCATACAATCCACTCTAATCCAATCGAATTCAATCCAATGCATGCCGATCCAGTCCAATTTATACAAATCCTATCCAATTCGCTCCAATCCAATTAATTATAATCTAATTCATTCCAATCCACTTCACTCTACTCTAATTCACTGCAATTTAATCCAATAGAATCCATTAAAATCAAATTTATTTAAAAGTTTTCCAATAGTGTCATCCCCATCGAATCCAATCCACTCTTACCGAACCCACTCCGGCCTACTCGAAACGAATTCAATCCAATTAACATAATTCCCATCTGATTTACTCCTATCCACTTCATTTCAATCTATTTCTATTTTCCAATCGAATGAAATCCTATTACTTCCTATGCTTTATCATTCATTGCAATCCAATTGAATGCAATACAATTCATTCCAATCCATTTCACTCTACCACAATCCACAAAAATTCAATCTAATATAATCTATTTTTTTTATAAGAATTTTTTCTTTTTGGTTAAAAAACACATATTTTATTAAAAATTAAAATCAATGATTATTTATTGTTAAAAAATTATCTCTTTTGGTTAAAAATCATCTATTTTGCTAAAACCGCGTATTTTTATGATAGGAACTTCATCCTCTGTGTGGAAAATTCAACTGTTTGTTTGAAACATTTTTTGTATATGCATGATTTGAATTAAAATTTAATTGATTTGGTTAAGAATTTAACTAATTTTTTGAAATTTCAAATATTGAAAACTCATATTTTTTTGTTCATAAGTCAGACAAAAATCTTTTTTTTACAAAAATTTAATATTTTTGTTAAAAGTTTCCCTTCTTCGTTCATATTTCTGGTAAAAATTGCAAATTTTTGATTAAAAACGAACGTCCTTTACCTAAGGATTCTACGACTTTGTTTGACAATTTTACTTTAATTACATTTTTAGACTGAAATTTATCTCTTTGGTTGAATATTAAAGTATTTTATTGGAAATTTATATTTACTTAATTAAAGTTAAGCTATTTCTGAATCTTTTTATGCAAGGTTCTGCTCTTCTGTTGAAAACTGAAATATTTTGTACAAAGTTTTTTTTTTGCTCAAAATTAACATATTTCGGTCGAAAATTTAATTTTTGTTCAGAAAATTTATTTTTATGCTTGAAGTTTTAACAATATATTTATTTATTTTCGGCTTGCAAGTCTTCAAAAATATTATCCTTTGCAAATTCGTCTTTTTCTGGATTTAAAATTCTTTTTTTTTAATTCGATTTTGTCTCTTTTGGTTTAAATATTGATTACACTTTTGTATATTTAACTAATATTATTTGCAACATATTTTGTAGAATTTATGTTAGTTTAGGCCGGTAAAAACCGGGTTTCAAAAAAACCTTAAAAATTATATCGTCAATCATGACCTCAATTTTAACGACTTTAGTCATAATTTTTTTCGTTGGATATGACTCAGGGTATTTGAAAAACTTAGAATAGTATACCTCAGTATATGTGCCACCATGAATAACCAAAATTTTGAATAGACCCACTGTAAACCAAATTCTTCAAGAATATTGTGTTCTGTTTTTCCTTAACTTTAAGAAAATGAACATCTTTTGTAGGCCAGTCTTTACGTTTGTGATCATCTTTAATTCTATTGGTGAATATAAAAATAATTATTATTATGTATCTAATAACTATCTCTTTGAGTAAATTTTGTAAGTCAGGATGAAGGTGAATTAAAGGTAATAATAGAAAAAACATTGTATTGGATAAACATTCTACTTTCAGATGATTTTGGGGTGGCTTAATCCAAATCTGTGGTCAGATTGACCCCATCAGATTTAAATGAAGGTCAAGTAAAGGTCAATTTAAAAAAAACTATTGAGTTGGCAGAAACCATTACTTTTAAATGTTTTTGGGGTCGCTAAATTCGAATGAGGAGTCATTTCACCCATCCGGTTTGGAATAAAGGTCACCTCAAGGTCAAAATAGAGAAAAGCATTGAATTGGAGAAAACCTCCACTCTTGAAAGTTTTTGGGTCTCTGAAAACGTATCAGGGAATAAGTTTGACTCCATGAGTAAGATTACATGGTTTTTTAATTTTTAACCTTTGGATGACCTTTAATCTGACCTGATAGGGCAGAAATGACCCTGGATTCGGATTTAGCGACCCCTAAAACGCCTTAAAGTAGTGATTTAAACCGATTCAAATAGTTTTTATTGTTTGACCTTCAGCTGACCGAATCAATCGAATCCACTCCAATACAATTTTTAAAAATTAAATTTATTCTAATCCCCCTCAAGCTACTGCAATCAACCTTAATGTTTTATAATAAAATCCATTATAATCCAATTCATTCTAAGCAAATTGAGTGCAGACCAATCCAATCCATTTTAATGCAGTCTAATCCATTTCAATACAATCCACTTCACTCCATTTAATTATTATTCATTTAAATGTAATTAATTCTATTCCAATCTATTCCAATCGAGTGCAATCCAAATAATTTCAATCGGGTCCAAGTCATTCCAATCCAATCCACTCCAATCATATTTATTCCAATTCAGTTTATTCCAATTCACTTTACTCTATTTCAATCTAGTTAAATTCAGTATAATAAAATCCACTAGAATACAATCCAATATAATCCAATCCATTCTAAGCTAATTCAGTGCAGACCAATTCAATCCATTATAATGCAGTCCATTTCATTCCAATACAATCCACTTCACGTCAATCAATTAATAATTATTCAAATGTAATTAATTCCATTCTACTCTATTCTAATCGAGTGAAATCCAATTAATTTCAATCGGGTCTAAGTTATTCCAATCCAATCCACTCCAATCATATTTATTCCAATTAAATTTATTCCAATCCACTTTACTCCATTGCAATCCACTTAAATTCAGTAAAATCAAATTCATTAAAATACAATCCAATATAATTCAATCCATTCTAATGCATTCCAATTTATTCCAATACAATCCACTTCACTCCAATCAATTAATATTCATTCAAATGTAATTAATTACATTCTACTCTATTCCAATCGAGTTCAATCCAATTAATTTCAATCGGGTCTAAGTTGTTCCAATTCAATCCACTCCAATCATATTTGTTCCAATTCAATCCACTCCAATCATATTTATTCCAATTCAATTTATTCCAATTTACTTTACTCCATTGCAATCCACTTAAATTGAGTATTATCCAATCCACTAAAATTCAATCCAATATAATCCAATCCATTATAATTTATCTCATCCCAAATCAATCAAGACATACTGAAGTCGAAAAGATCGACTTCAGTATGTCTCCTTTTAGAGATAAATTCATCCTGCCTTAACAGAAGCACCAAGTCGAACTCAAGTCGAACCATTCTTACTCAGGACAGTTCAATCAAGTCCAGTGCCATCCAATCCGCTTCAATTTAATTCGTTCTAATACAATTCTTTTCAATTTACCTTATTCTACTTCAATTTACTCAAATTCCATGTAATCAAATCAGTTACCATACAGTGCACTCCAAACTACTCCAACCCATTCATTTGAACCCAATCCAGTCCACTCCAGTCGAATACATTCCGGCCCATTCCAATCTAATTCAATTGAATTCAATTAATTTTAATTCATTTAAATCCAATTCAATCAATTCCAATTAATTTAAATCCAATTCTCTTTATTCCAATTCATTTGAATTTAATTCAATCAAATTCATCCAATACTTTCTAAGCCAATCAAAAGAAAACAAAATCATTTCAATCCAATCCTTTCCAACCCAGTGCAATTGAATTTCTTCTAATCCAATTTACTCTAACTCAAATTAATCTAATCCATTTTTAAAGACATTTAATCTTTTAGCTTGGAAATTCATCTGTTTTTTCTTGTAAATAAATTTTCTAACTACTTAAGAAATTATTCCATTTCTGCTAGAGAAATGTAAAAAATGTACTTCTTGATTAAAATTTATATTTTTGGTAGCTTTTGGTTGAAAATTGAACTCAGAAGAGAAGTTTTAAACAAATAATGGGACAGTTAGAATTTAACTTTAAAATAGAATTAACAACTGAAAAGTATTAGAAAAAACTTGAATTTTTAAACCGACGCTAAAATTTCTTCAACACAAAAGTCAGTTTTTAGCCAAAGAGTTATTTTTTCGAGTGAGTAGTTTAATCAAATTCGATCCAATACAATAGATTCCAATCCATTCTAATACAATTTATGTCAATCCAATTAATTTCAACTCTCTCTAATCTAATCCACTCTGATCCAATTCAATTAATTTTAATCCAATCCAACTCATTCTAATCGCAATCAATCAAATTAATTCAAATCCACTTCAATATAACCTTATTCATTCTAATTCCTTTAAATCCACTTAAATCCAAAGAACAAAAATCCAATCCAAACCAATTCATTCCAATCCACTCTAATTCAACACAATCTTCACCAATACAGTTGATTCCAATCCAATCCATTCTAATACAATATAATAAAATTCATTCCAATCCAACCCAATACCACTCATTCCAGTCCTTTTCCATGCAATCAATTACAATCCATTTCAATATAATCGACTTATATTCATCCCGATCCACTCTATCCAATTAACTTTAATCATCTCCAATCCATTTTATTTTAATTTAATTCACTCCAATCTATTATCATTTAATCCATTCCAATTAATTGCAATCAATTTTAATCCAGTCAAATACAATCAAATTAATTCAAAACCACCAATTCTTGTCCATCTAACAAACTAAAATCCACCGCAGTTCAATCTTTTTGAATCCCTTTAAATTCAATTAATTCCGAAACACTCCGATTTATTTATTTTAATCTGTTTGAATCCATTGCACTCCACTCTAATACAATATAATGCAATCTAGTGCATTCTAATCTGATTAATTTGAATCCAGTGGAATTTATTTAAAACCTATCTAATGTAGTGAAATCCAATTCATACTAATACCATTCATCTGACCTAGTTAAGTCCACTTCAATCCACTGCAATTCCAATTATTCAAATTTATTTGCGATTTAATTTCATTCCAAATTACTTCAATACGTCCATTTCCAGCTAATCCGCACCATAACAAATTCACTCCAGCTAATTTCAATCAAATTCAGTTGAATTCACTCCATTCCTCCTCACTGAAATCTAATCGATTTCAATCCAATTCTTTTATATTTAGTTCATTCAAATCCACTTTACTCCACCTTAATCCACTAGAATTTATTCTAATCCAATCCATTTCAATCTAGTTTATTCTAATATACTCCAATACATTATATTCCACTCTACTCCTCTCCAAACCATTCAAATCCACTGACTGACTACTTTAATACATCCATTCTAATTAAATTTACTCCAAAACGAATTCACTCCAGTCAATTCCAATCAAATTTAGTCCAATTTACTCCATCCCTCTCCACTAAAATCCAATCGATTCCAATCAAATTCATTTAAATTCAATTCATTCCAATCCACTTCACTTCACCTTAATCCACTGGAATTTATTCTAATCCAATCCATTTCAATCTAGTTTATTCTAATCCACCCCAATACATTATATTCCACTCTACTCCTGTCCAAACCATTCAAATCCACTATCAATAATAAAATCTATTTGCGATTTAATTCATTTCAAACTACTCCAATACATCCATTCTAATTTAATTCACTCCAAAACGAATTCACTCCAGTCAATTCCAATCAAATTTAGTCCAATTTACTCCATCCCTCTCCACTAAAATCCAATCGATTCCAATCCAATTTATTGATATTAAATTCATTCTAATCCACTTCGCTCCAACTTAATCCACTGGAATTTAATCTAATCCAATCCATTTCAATCTAGTTTATTCTAATCCACTCCAATACATTATATTCCACTCTACTTCTCTCCAAACCATTCAAATCCACTATGAATAACCAAATCCATTAGCGATTTATTTCATTCCAAACTACTTCAATACATCCATTCCGCTCCAATCCACTCCAAAACGAATTTACTCCAGCTAATTCCAATCAAATTCAGTCTAATTCACTCTATTCCTTTCCACTAAAATCCAATCTGTTCCAATCCAATACATTTAAATCCGATCCATTCCAATCTAGTCCAACCCAATTCAATTTGGGACATTCCAATCAAATTCAATCTCATTCATTTAATTCCAATGCACTTTACTCCAATCGATTTCACTCCAATCAACTTCACTCTAAACAATTCCAATTTAATCCAATCTAAATAATGGTAATAATCTTTAATCCAATTGAATGCAATTCAATTCATTCCAATGCATTCGAATTCAGTCAAATTCATTGCAATACAATCCAGTGCAATTAAATTAATTCCAATTCACTTCACTTAATATGAATCTACTCCAATTAAATCTAATTCAATCCAATTTAATTCAATTTATTCCTAATCATACCAATTCATTTATTCCGATCCAACCGATTTGAATCTAATTAATTTTAATTTAGTTAATTCCAATCCACTTCACTCTACTTATATCGACTCCAATTCAATATAGCCTAATCCATTTCAATCTATTTCATTCGAATCCACTCTAATCTATTTTAATCCACTCTAATCCAATCAAATTCAATGCAGTTTATTCCAATCCAATGAATTCCTATCCAATCCAATTTATTGATATTAAATTCATTCTAATCCACTTTACTCCAATTAAATCCACTGAAATTTAATCTAATTCAATCCATTTCAATCTAGTTTATTCTAAACCATTCTATCCATTGTATTCCAATCCGCTTTAATACATTCAAATCTACTATAGTGTAATCGAGTTTAATCGAAATTATTCCAATACAATTCATTTAAATCTACTGCACTTTACTCCTATATACTGTAAATAAATCTGATCCAAGCTATTTTAATCCAATTCATCCGAGCCCACTTTGATCCAACAATTCCACTCAAACACAATACATTGCTATCCACTCTAATGCAATCGAATGCCATCTAATTTATCGCAAACCAATCCATTCCAATCCAACCAAAATTATTGCAATCCAATGCAGTGCGATCAAAATAATTCCAATCCATATCACTGCATAGTAATCTACTCTAGTTGGAACTAATTCAATCAATTTTAATCTAGTTTATTCCAAACTATTCCAGTCAATTCATTCCGATCCAACCGATTCCAATTTAACTAATTTTAATTCAATTCATTCTTCACTCTACTTAAATCGAATCCAGTTCAATATAACCCAATCCATTTCAATATATTTTATTTCAATCCACTCTAATCCAATCGAATGCAATCAAATTTATTCCAATCCGCAACATTCCCATCCATTGCAATTTCATTATTTCATTTGTGACATATTATGTATGTATATTAAATGGAGACACGCATAAAAAGTGCGCCGAAGTAAATTGAATTTAAAATTTAAATAATATTTTTATAAAATAGTTTTATAAATTTTATTTATATTTACCATTTCAGTTTTTAAAATTATGGAATTTTTAATGAATTTATTTATGGAAATGGACTCTAAGATTTAACTTCCTTGTGTATTGTTTTCTCGAGCTAAAATTTTAATGATTTTAATTTCAAAATCAAAATAATGATAAGATTGTTTTGCATGATGTGAAACCAGTATTTTGATTGCCCGATGCACAATTTCGTTTATATTCATAAATGCGAGTTTCAAGTCTCCTACCAGTCTCGCCAATATAAATTTTATTGCAACATTCACAATTAATCAAAGAGACTATACAAGGAAAGTTGTCTTTGTTATCTTTATCTTTATTTTTAAAAACAGAAAATTTATGAAGTGTGTAATTGTTAGTAAAATAAACATTAATATTGTATTTTTCAAAAGAAACCCTGGTACGTTTCGAAACACCTTCAACATATGGCAACGAAACTTTCAGTTCAGTTTTATTATAATTTTCATTACATTTTTTATTTTTAGACGAATTATTATAGATTTTATGAACTTTAATATTTTTGAGCTTTTTTTTTAAATCCCAACTGTTCTTCACAAAAGGTTGAGTTTTTCCCCTATCGAAAAATCGGACGTAGGATGCGACATAGGTAACGACGCCGAAAACTACGCAGTAAACGAGGTCGGAAACAGGATAGGATTTTTGTACCCAATACGACGTCGTTTCCGGCGTCGTTTACGACTTCAGTTCCGCTGTGGAATTTTTTAATTTAATATGTTTAAAAAAATGCAGTCGTTAATTAAGTAAATATGAATTACAATTGAAGTACGAAATATTTTATTAGACTCGCGCATTGTTTAGGTCAAAGAAATATATTTTTAAATTAGTGGGATATTTTTTTGCTTCAAATGTTTAAAAATTTGATATGGGGAAATAGATTTTTTAGTCTATGACATATTTGCTTCACATTAAAATATACTTCTTTCTCGGAATTTACATTTTTTTCAATCAACTAGATATTCCCTTACAACCAATATATCGTACTTTTAAATCAAACAATGTTAACTCAATCCTATTACAGTTTATTTGACTGAAATAAATCATTTTTTCCATCAATGTGCTCATATTTATATTCCTCAAATAAATATTTCTTAAAAAATAAACAGGAGTTTCACTTAGTTCAGCCAAGTAACCGAAGCCATAAGCGACGCCGGAAACGACGTTGTATGCGTCCCTAAATTCCGATTTTGTTTCCGTCCCCGTTTACGGTGTCGGAAATTTGGTACCTACTGCGTAAGCAATCAACCGTTTTTTAAAGCTGGGTTATGGCATAATAATATTAATAAAAACTTTTAATAATAATAACTTCTAATCTACTTTAATCCAATTAATTCTAATCGATGAAAAAGCAACTAATTCCAATTCAATTCCGTCCACCCCAATTCATGCCTATTCAATCTAATACAACCTAATTAAATATAAAATTATTCTAATTTACTCCAGTCCATTCATTTCAATTAAATCCAATCTTATTTATTCCAATCCAATTGAAACCAATCGACTCTAATTTAGTCCAATTTATTCAAATCCAATCCACTTAAACCCAAGATATTCCAATCCATTCAAATAAATTTTAATCTTATTAGTTCCAATCCAATCCAATTGAAGTCAATACCATTTAGTTTAGTTTAATTCAATTCTCGAGACGAAGGACGTGTTTTAGTAACTTTATTGTACGCTGTCCTGTAAGAAAAAAAATACGATCTACTCTAAAAGACATAAGTATAAACGAAAGAGATTAATTCGAAAAAATAAATAAATAATTTTTAATAAAACAAAACGTAGGAAAAAATATAGAGCGTTACTTCTACTGAAGCCTTTTTAACCTGTTACCAACCGTATTATTTGGCGTAAGCCCCCCACCCCTGAAATTAATAATTTATTCTGTGAGGCGGAACGAAAAAACTAGTTTCAGGATGAAAAATAAGAAAGAAAAAAGTAAAGGAAATTGAAACAAAGACGAGCAGATATAGCAATTGCGATTTTCTGTTCATTAAGGAACATTTACCGTTAAGCGTCTTTTACCATTAAGCTACTAGAGAGATCGATAAAATTTTGAAAAATTTGACTTTCAACACCTGGCATAATGGTGCGTCTCATTCTGAAAAAGAATTCTTCTCTCAATCTCTCTAGTAGCTCAATCGGAAAGAACCCGACCGGCAATCGTAAGTTCTATGGTGCGGTTCCCAGCAGAGTGAAAGGAGAATATATTTTTTTCAGAAATAATTTCAGAAAATTTTTTTTAAACTCATACCTCTATCTATGCTGTACATATATTAAATTTTTTTGTTATTCTCTAATAATAATGCTGGTTTCTTTGTTCTACGTGACAAGCAATAAACAATCAGAAGGTAAAATTCATCAGTTTTATTTCATTTCACAGATTTAAGTTCGCAAGGTTTGGGATTCATGCGAACTCGTCGTATAGATCCCCTTGACTCTCTACGGCAGCCATTTAAAAAAGCTTATTTCAAGTTTCCTGAAGGTTGTGGATTAACACGCATTGTACACGAGGCTGTAACAAAAGATCAGATCACCAATATAGTAACTACATTGAAAGAGATAAAAACAAACAAAGAATATGAGGTAGAAGTAAATCATCTTAAAGACGTGTTTGGATATCAAGACACTGATGGTTTCCATAGATTAATGTTAAAAGGCAAAATGGCGACAATAAGGATGAATGAACCCGTGAATAATGAAAATCCTAGAGAACTCACAGCGGACGAAAAAAAATTTATTTTAGAATCTCCATACCCCAGGTGGAAATATCCGTAGTCTGCCAAAGTTAACTACCAGCGCAGTAGTGGCCCATTACTGGCCATAAATGCAGATATAAATATTTTAAAAGAAAATTAAAGAAAAATTTTTTAAATATGATTTGTGTTATAAAATATGATTCATGTTATTAAATAAGGATGTTGCAATGTAATAAAATAAATAAAATAATAAAGTCATGCAATAAAATGCATTTTGTTTCAAGGAATTTTAACTCGAATCAAATCCAGTTAATTACAGTCAAACTCATTCTAATCCAATACAACTAATTTCAATCCCGTTCATTCAAACTCAATCCACTCTAATCTGATACAATAAAATTTATTCCAATCTAATTCGTTCTACTTCATTCCAATACTATTCATTCCATTCCAATCCATACCAATCCAACCCAGTTTATTCCAATATAATTAATTCAAACCCATACCACCTCAATCCGTTCTCAATTCCATTTTACTTTAATCTAATACAATTCACTAGAATAAAATCTAATTTATTCCAATCCCATTTTCCAATCCAATCTTACGTAATCCAATCCAATCCATTCCAATGCATTCTAATCCAATCAAATCAATTCCAATGCAGTCGAATCCTATATAATCCAATCAACTCCAACCAACTCCGACCCAACAAAATTTAATTCCATTTACTTTAATTAAATCTAATACAATTCATTCATCTACTTAAATGAAATCCACTCCAATAGAACCCAATTTTTTCGTATCTAATTTATTTCAATCTATTTCACTCTAACCTAATTAAATTCAATCCGATTCATTTCAAATCAGTCAAACCTAATCTAATCCATTACAATTCACT
The DNA here is from genome assembly GCA_010014905.2 of Druon quercuslanigerum. Taxonomy (NCBI): domain Eukaryota; kingdom Metazoa; phylum Arthropoda; class Insecta; order Hymenoptera; family Cynipidae; genus Druon; species Druon quercuslanigerum. The sequence continues at coordinate 8,228 of JAAAKG020025196.1, read as the reverse complement.
TAATTAAAAAAATTCAAAACAAATATATTTTAACAAAATAAAAAGAAATAACTCATACCCACTCTAAGCCAATACAATAAAATACAATTCATTTTAATCCACTGCGCTGTGCCCTAATTCATATAACTCCAATCCAATCAAATTAACTCCACTGATTTCCACAGCCATCCAATTCATTCAAATTAAATTCACTACACTCTAATCCACTACACATAACTCTAATACAATTTATTCCAATGCCGTTGATTCAAATCCAATCCATTAGTCCAACACAATTCAATACAATTCATTTCAAATAAATGCTATTTAATTCATTACAATCCACTAAACTCTACTCTAATCCACTCAACTCTCAAACCACTTCAATTCAATTATATCCTGATCTAATTCATTCTAATCCAATATAATACAATTCATTCCAGGTCCACTACACTTAAATGTATTCCACTTGACTGAACTAAACTTTAATCCACTTAAATACGACCCAATTCATTTTAATATAGTTCATTCTAATCCAATTCAATACACTTCATTCCAATTTACTTAACTCAACTCCGATACAATTCATTCCAATCCACTCAAATGTTTTCCACTCAATTCAACACTAATACAATTGATTTAAACCTTATTCACTTAAATCTAATCCACTTTGACCTAATCCATACAATTACATTTCATTCTCATGCAATATAATCAAATCCAATGAACACAACTCCACTGAACTAAACTCATCTTAAATGAACTTAACTCAACTCCAATTCACTCCAGACCAATACCACCTAATACAATTCAATTCAGTTCAATCCAGTTTATTACAATCCGCTGCACTTCTCTCTAATCTAGACTACTCCAATCTACTCTAACTTCACTTCACTCTAACCCAATTCAATTCAATCCGACTCATTCCAATTCAATCTAACATAATCCAATTCACTCTAATCGAATCTAATAAAAACAATTCAAAATAAGTACAATATAAAAAAAATAAAAAGAAAGAACTTAAATCGACTCTAAGGCAATACAATCCAATTAAATTTATTTTAATCCACTACACGCATTAAAAAGTGCTGTCCATTTAAATTTAATCCACTATTCTAATTATTTTTTAAATCCATTTGATTCTAATGCAATTTAATCCAATCCAATCCACTCATCTTAAATACAATCCAAATAAACACAGTACAATTCAATACAATTCATTATAAATAAATCCAATTCAATTCATTCCAAAAAATTTTGAATTGAATATAATAAATGAAAAATAGAAAACACCTATCCAATTTAAGCCAATACAATCCAATACAAGTCATTTTAATACACTGCACTCTTCTCTAATTCACTTAACTTCCATCGAATCCAATTACCTACACTGACCTTAGCACCAATCCAAATCATTGAAGTCCAATCCACTATACTCTAATCCAATTTAATTCCACAGTGGGAGTCTGTAACCCATACGTGGCGCGTCCCTAAGTGGCGGATAGGGGAATGCTCGCTGGAAACAGAGGGTTGGGCCGAAATAAAATAGGCCCAAGTTAACGTGTTAACAACCGTGCTGAGGACTGCCTGGCACCAGGGTATGGTCTTCCAAACGGCGTCTCTAGGATACCAGATTGCCTCATAGAGTATTTAGACCTTACCCCCGCATTCGGGGCTCTTCGGGGGTGAACTTCTATTTCCCTAGCTACTCGTTGAAATATTATGGAGCATCATTTTAAGAAAAGTTGAAGAAGTTAACCAGAGTGTGTGTGAGGAGTTAGGTGGTCCTTTGGACGTAACGGAGGAAGGTGAAAAGTCCGTCAATAAGAGGGACGCATCATCTCCTCATAAAGTTACAGGAGAAAATTAAGGAACTGCGGGATTTCAGCAGTACAAAGTCGAATATGTGGCTTCCAATTCGGGCAGGCCTAAAAGAGATGGAGCGTTTGGTAGATACACTCCGCAATCGCTCAATCACTAACTAAGGTCTCTATAGAGACCTTATCGAGAATGTAGGCAGAACTGCCAGAATGAGAGTGTTGAGCAGAAAGGAGAAGGCTAAGGCCAGGAAGAGCACAAGCCAAAACTGCACTCAGACTGCACCACCCTGAGTCCAGTGGAGGCGAGCTCTTCCAAACCAAGAATTAAGAAGCCAAAGACTTGCGAGGTTACGGCAGTAACCTCGACCCATAAAAAGGCTAAAAGAAAAAAAGAACCTTTATCTTGTGATGCCTGGAAGGAGAGGAAGACGCAGAGGCGAGCACGACCCTAGGCTGTCCTTATTAAACCGACCGAAAGCATGAGCTACGCGGAGGTCCTTAAGGACCTTAAGCAGAAAGTGAACCCTGACGTCCTTGGCGTAAAAATCAAGGGGATCAGGCAAACTAGAAACGGAGGGGTCCTTGTGGAAGTGGGACCTGCAGAGAAAGGCACAGCCGAGCTGTCGGCTGCTATTAAGGGGGCTGTTAACGAAAGGGCAGCTGTAAGAAGCCACTTCGGTAGGAAATATGCAAGTGAGATTAAGGTCAGCCCCGGGCAGATATATTCAGATCATTGTAGTGATGGTATCAATATCCCGACACTACCAAGAAGTGCGGACCCTTCTCGGTGTGTAAAAGCACATTTTCCACCTTCCCTCGCAAAAAAATAGATTTCTTTAAAAGAGCCGTTTATTCAAAGTCAATCCACTAAACTAATACAATCAAATCTAATTTATTCAAATGAAATGTAATTTAATCTAATCCCCTAAAATCAACTACACCCCACTCTGACCCAAAAAAATTCAATACAATTTACTTTAATTAAATCCGATACAATTCATTCCAATCCACTGTACACTAATATACTTAATTGCAATCTCCTTCAATAGAACCCATTTCATTCGTATCTAATTTATTTTAATCGATTTATAACCTAATTTAACTCAATTCAATTTAATCATTCTAATTCAATCTAATACAAAAATTACAAATGAATTTAATATAAAAAGAGAAAACGCCAACCCAATTTAAGTCAATACAATTGCTTTCAATCCACTGCACTCTGTCCTAATTCTTTTAAAGTGTTATCCATTCAAATTCCATCCACTAATCTGATCCAATCAAATTCAATTCAATCTGTATCAATGTGATCCAATCCACTCAGCTCAACTCCAATCCACTCCGACCCAGTACAATTCAATACAATTTAGTTTAATAAATTCCAATTCAATTAATCAAAAAAATTCAATCAATTACCCACTCTGATCTCAACACCAATCCAATTCATTCAAAGCCAATCCACTACACTCTTATCCACTAAACATATCTGTAACCCAATTCATTCCAATGCCGTCGATTCAAATCCAACCCACTAGTCTAATTCAATTCAATACAATTTATTTCAAATAAATCCAATATACTTCATTACAATCTACTGCACTCTACTTTAATCCTCTCTACTCAAATCTGCTCCACTTAATTCAACGCCAATCCAATTGATTCCAATCTTATTTACCTGAATCCAATCCACTCGGATCTAATCCATGCATTTTCATTTTATTCTCATTTAGTATAATCCAATCCAATGAACTCAACTCAACTCAAATCAACTCAACTTGATCTTCACGAATAAATTTTTGTAACAATCTCATTATTTTCGATTGAGAAAGTATTAGAATTGTTAGAATTTTGAAATCACAGTTTTTAAACAGATCTCCACATTTCGAGACCCCCTGAATTCGAAAATTAAGTTTTTTGTGATAGCGTCTGTCTATCTGTCCGTGTAGCCGTCCATAAACACGATATCTGTGGAAAAAATGAACAAATCAAATCGATCATTAGCACACAGTTTTTAAGTCTTGAAAGAAAGGATGAGATTGCTAACCAGCTATTTTATATAAAAATTCAAAAAGTGAGCACATGTTGAAAATTTTGAGGACCACTTTTTTTTGAATTTAAAATTTGTATAAGAAGATGTTTATTGTATTTAAAAATATAAACCATTTATTTCACAGAATTTTTTCGATGGTTTCGATTTTTGGAAAATCAAAAATTTAAATTCTGGTCACACGAAAAATAATAAAAAATTCTATTTTGTAGAGAATTTAAAAAATGAAAATTTGCAGTGAACCTGATATAATATTTTTATTTGTAATTCACTTGCCTCGTAATTATTTTTTTCTGCATTTGTTTCTTCCTGACGATTGTCTCTTTATTTGTCAATCGTATTATTTGTTTGATCAATAAAAAAATTAATTCTTTAGCTACAATGATTAATTTATGATAAAAGGAAACGTTTTTTCAGAAACGTAGTTCAAGTTTCAACACAGAATTAAATTTTTACAAGAAACAGGCTTTTAAGAAAATTAATTGACATGCAACCAAGTTGTAAAAATTAATTATAAAAGAAGCTATATAAATGAAAAAAAGAAGAAATCGGTAAATTAAAAAAAAATAATCAATGTACTTAACGGATTTTACTATGTTTAAAACAATGAGATTGCAATTACCTAAAATTTAGGAATAGGCTAAACACACATATTTATTTGTTTTCGTGCATATGGGAGAAGTAAAATACTCATTCACTTTTCATTTTTTTGCCAAATAATACAATCTTAAACAATTTAAAATTTGTAAATAACAAACTGAGAATGTCAGTTAAAATCAAAAATTGCTATAAGCAAAATGAGAGAATTTTAAAAATAAATATTTGCGATAACCCAAATATAATATTCTTGATAGTAATTGAATTATGTGGTTATTATATTTTTCTTTGCATTTGATACTTCCTGAAAATTATCTTCTTAGCTATATATTCTATTATTTGTTTGAAAACTCAGCAATTTTTTTTTAAAATAAATTTTAAATGATCTTTTTTAGTTAAAAACTACAGTTTTCATTTAAAATGTAGCTACTTTTAAAAAATTAAACTAATTATCTGAAAAATTAACTGCTTTGTCAAAGTTTAATTTTTTTGTGTAGCAAATTGAACATAAATGTTGTCTAACTATTTTGGTTGCAAATTTATTTGTTTGGTATTCGGTGAAAATGTTCAGCTTTTGCAGAAAAATGATGTATTTTGTTAAAAATTTTTGGTATTGGGTGAAAATTTTAAGTTATTGTAGAAAAATGATGTATTTTGTTAAAAATTTGTCTTGTTGGGTGTAAACTTTTTTTTATTTTTAAAGCATCACGTTTTTGAAAAAACTCAACTACTTATGGGAAATTGATTTATTTAGTTAAAAATTCGACTTTTTGAGCAGAAACTTAAACCGAAGGAAAGACGAATTTTTAAGAAATTGGATTAGTTAAAAAAAAAATTTTTAAACGGGCAGTATGATTTTTTAACAAGAAAGCTAATTTTATACGAAGCACTATTTTTTCAAAATTGTATTAAAATGTTTACACGTACAGTAAAATTTTCCATCAAACTAATTCAATTTTTATTAAAAAAAAAATAGTTTGTAAATAGAAAAGATAAATTTTTATTTAAAAGTATAAATTTAATCCAGCAATGAAATATTTATGTTTTTTGTTTAAAGCTAATGCTTAAAGGATAATGTCAAAATAGTTGAATTTACTCAATTTTAGTTTAAAAAATAAAGGAATATCCGACGTAAAATTATTAAATTCTACATCAAAGGGTTGCAAACTATTTAAAAATTTATTATCAACAAATGTGTGAAAAAATGTCCTGACTTTGTAGTTCCAGGTCTGGCCGATCTGGCCCAGGTCTGACCTTATCTAGACTGTCTAGACACAATTCAAAGTGTCAGTTAACTGTTAAATCTGACCTCTCTGAGACTCTTCTAGTTTTTTTATCATCCACTGTTACAAAGTATCACCCAGTCAATTAATCGCGATTCAACTCCAAAGATGCGAGTAGATGACAAAGCGCGAACTCCAAAGATACGAGCACGTCAAATTCAAGGCACTGCAAACTCGCGCACCAAACTCAAATGTGACGGGGGTAGAGGGGACAAATTTTGCCCCCTACATGGGATTCGGGGCCCTTGAATAATGTATACATTGGTAATTTATTCACGTGGAGAAAAAAATTGTGCATTTTTTGTTCGAGTAGAAGAATAATGCAGAACTTTGAATTCCAGTAGAAAAATAATGTAGAACTTAGAATCCGCATAGCGAAAAAATGTACTACTTCAATTTTAAGGACCAAAAAATCGGGAATCTATAATTCGAGTTGCAAAATAATCTAGAACTTTCAATTCAAGCAGCAAAAAATCTAGTATTTTTGTTTCCAATAGTCAAAAAATCAGATAATTTATTTCTGACAATTTATAGAATAAGGTGAGGAAACTGTTTTTCTTCTTTTAAATTCTGAAAATTGAAAACAGGAGTTAAGAACTTTTTTTCGAGAATCACTTACGAAATAAAAATATGTCAGAATGATAAGCTTGAACTTGATAAGTGAAAACAACCAGAGTATATATAACCCAATAAAGCATCAGAATATCCATTAGTCACAATTACAATTCACAATCAAACCCACTCACAACAAAATTTTTCAAGAATATTGCATTTCGTTTGTTTCTTTTGACTTTGAAGAAATGCAGATCATCTATATTCTGGGCTTTAGCTTACTTCTCATCTTTACTTTTATTGGTGAGTATAATAATTATTATATGTAACTTTTATATACAAAAGTGCATTTTCTTGATCCGCATCCTATCCTGTTATTATTTTTTCCAAACACTGTCCTGTTTGACTTGGATATTATTATATTTCAGAATCATTTATTTGACGATCGACCTCGCTTAAAATGAAGAAAATTCAATTGTAAAGGCTATTAAGAAACAAATTTGAATTTAACAATACAATGGTAATTTAAAAAATTTATTTATTCAAATAAAACACGATAAAATAGTTAAGGTGCGTAAATAATTCTTGTTTTCCATTTTAAGAAACGCTCGGACTTCCACAATAAAGTGCTACTATTGCAATGTAAAAATACTATTGTATTGTAAAAATATATCCTTTAAAATAAAAAGAGGATTTTTTCCTGTATAAAAAAATCTTTTTATAATACTTTCTTGTCTTTTTTTTTAATTACAATAGGTACATTTTATGGTTTTCCTTATTTCAGTGAAGGTTCAAAACTTTTTTTCGAAGTCTTTGTCTAATTATAAATTCTAAGTAAATAAGTATACAAAATTGTATATGGTACAAGGGTCCCAAAATACAAATTTAAGGTGATCAATTCTGAAATACTAGATATAAGAATTTCTTTTAAACATTTGAGGTGAGCATATATAACTTTTATTGAGTCTTAAAAGTGTTCTTCCATATTATATGAACCTTCAAAAAATGGTCATTAAAAATTACATTCAAAAAATCTCATTTTCAGAAATTTCAAAATAATTTTTTTCTTAGTTTACTATGTTTTATCACAGTTTTATTAAAAGCTTTGCATGCGACTTTGTTCATAATTTGTTGTGTAACAAAAAATTGATTTACTTTATTTATAAAAATTATTTTTTGTTTTAACAAGCTATTTATTCAACATATTTAGATTATGTGAAAATAACACAAAAATTATTTTATAATTCACTATCGAGTAAAATAATTTATAAATAAAATAGGCTTGCATTTTCATTAATGCATTGTCATTCCTCTTTTGTTTTTCACAATCAAACATTCTGCTGGTTCCTTGTACGTTTGATAAGATTCTTGATATGACAAACAGAGTTTGTGAATGTCGCAAATAATGCTACATTTCTGTCAGCTTGAGGAAAATATTTTTAAAAATACTGTAAAATAAATAAACAAATTTAATTAATTTAGTAAAGTCTGGAATCATTTAAAAATCTAAAAAATCAGGTAAACATAAAATTTGTAAAAACGAAATATTCAAAATTTCTGAAACTGTAAAATTGCCAAAATATTCAAATTTCGAGTTTAAGAATTTATGAGTAATATTACTGATTTTGAACATGCAGTTATTCCAATTAAATAAAATTAATTTAATTTCTTTTTAAATTATCAATTTAATTTAGAATTCAAATAATTTTTAAGTCCTTCTCGGTGTAAATTTTTTGTACAAATTTATTATAAACTCTTGTTATGAAAATATGTTAAAATAGAAAATTAAATTTTCGGAAAAGGACACAAGCTTTAATATATGATTTTTTTAAATTATCCGCGTTAATTTTATCTCAGCAAACTGAATTTATGGAAAAAAGAAACAAGCTGCAATGAAATGTTTAATAACAATTTTTTGTATTCGAAAGAGGAATTTTTGTAATTATAAAA
>JAAAKG020025185.1:0-20016 GCA_010014905.2 Druon quercuslanigerum | reverse complement strand
AATATGGTGTACGTATTTATATAAGGAGAAAAAAACGATGAATACTTTTTATAAGTATTCATGGTAGATGTTGTTTTATGTAATCTATCTTCGAATATTTTACATAATTTTAAAAATTAGTTTTTAAAAAAACTTTGTGTATTTTATTTATTAGGATAGAAGATATGTTTAAAAAAATTCCTGAAGAGGCTCCACTTCGTGGAGCGAAAGCTTGACTAACATAAAGCTTACTGATCAGTAAATCAAAAACCTTACATCAATGGAATAAAAATTTAAATAATCCATTTTTCGTTGAAAATAGATCTTTATTAGTTAAAAATTCAAATATTTGGTAAAAAATTGATCTATTTTCTTTTAAATTGGACTTCTTGGTGTTAAAATTAACTACTTTGTTTAAAGTTCACATACTTTATTAGAAATTCATTTTATTGGTTTAAGATTAAAATATTTCATATACAATTTTTTTTTTGTTATAAATTAATCGTTTCAACTAAACATATAAGTATTTCATTTTTTGTACAAAATTGACGACTTTTTGTTGAAAATTCATCTTCTGTAGTTAAAAATTTAACTACTGGATTTAAATTTGAATTACTTTGTTAAACATTCATTTTATTTTTATTTTTTATTTTATTTATAATTTTATTTGGAAATTTGTTTTTATAATTAATTTTTTATTCGGGAAATTTAACTATTCCACTTTTGGCGGAAAATTGATAGTTTTTGGTTGAAAATTAATATTTTTAACTAAAAACTTAATTATTCCATTTTTTGTATAAAATTGGTACTATTTGATTGCAAATTCAACTATTAATTTTCTAATTGAGAATTCATCTTTTCTAGTTACAAATTCGACTACTTGGTTTAAATTTTAATTACTTTGTTAAACATTCATTTTGCTCGTTCAAGATTTATCATTTTCTTTGAAAATTATTATTTTGCTGTTTTTTTTAAAAATAATTTGTTTAACTGCAAATTTAAGTATTTGATTTTTGGTTGAAGAGATATCTTTATTAGTTGAAAATTCAAATATTTCCTAAAAAATGGATACATGTTCTTGTAAATTTGACTTTTTGATTGCAAATCTAACTAGTTGGTTGAAAGTTGACTTTCTTTATTATAAATTTATTTCATTGGTTCAAGAGTGAACTATTTTGTTCAAAATTGTTTTTGTTGTTGTTGAAAACTAGATTTTTTTAAACGTATAACTTAACTATTCCATTTTTGGTTTAAAATTGACAACTTTTAGTTGAAAATTCAACAATTAAATTTAACATAGAAAATTAATCTTATCTCCTTAAAAAAAGTACTTGGTTGAAAATTTAACTACTTCGTTAAACAATCATTATATTGGTTTAAGATCAATCATTTTAGTTGAAAATTAGTTTTTTTTGTTTGTTTGAAAATTTAACTATTTTATTTTTTGTTAAAAACTGATGCATTTTATTGGAAATTGGTCTTCTTGATTGAAAATGTAATTAATTGGTTTAAAACTTATCTTCTTTATTATAAATTCATTTTATTAATTGAAGTTTCATAACTTTGGTTTAAAATTGTTTCTTTTTTTGTTGATACAAATTAATTTTTGAACCACGAGTTTACCTTTCCAAATTGGAACTTATAAGGAAAAAACCTTATTTTCTCGATTTCTTCCAGACTATTTATACTTAGTTTAAAATTCAATTAATGATTAAAAACGAACTTTTTTTTTTAATTTTAACTGTTTTGTAGAAAATTCGTCTTTCTAGCTTAAAAATTTAACTGTTTTGTTGAAAATTCGTCTTCTTAAGTTGAAAATTCGATTATTTTGGTAGAAATTTCAATTCCGTCGCAGAGAACTTCTTGATTAAATATTGTTTTTAAAAAGTAATTATTTTAGTTGAAAATTCAACTATTTCCTTTAAAATTAATTATTTTGTTAAAAATTAAACTATTTTCGCTAAAATACATCTTTTTTGGTCCAAAAATTAACTGTTTTGTTAAAAAATCGCCTCTTTAAATACAAAATTTAAGTGCTTTCTAAAAAAATCGTCTTCTTGGTTAAAATTCAATTGGCTTCTAAAAAATTCGTATTTTTTGGTTAAAAATTCCACCATTTTGTTAAAAATTCCTCTCTTTTGTTGCAAAATTCAACTACTTCGTTGGCTAGCGTGACATAGTTTTCGAACGGCCCTTAATTGTATTATTTTTAATATTATGAATCACAACTTTTGCACTGTTTTTACTTGAAAAATCTCTCAATAAAAAATTTCGTTCATTTGAACATTCAGAACATAAACGACATTGATTAGACATACTCTTAGTTAAACTTGCTTTATAAGCACCAATTTACTTAAATTTAACACAGCATAAATAGTGACACATCATCAGAATACAAGCGGAGCCATGAAACTGAACTTGCCTAACTTTTTTTTTAGTAGTTTCAACTCATGTTTTGTAATATGAATAAATATCTTCTATCATTTGACTCACTAGCCTTACGCCATGGAAGAACTGATAACGTTCTTCTACTACTGGCATGAGTAAAATTTGACTGAATTTTCGTAATTTCTCATTCTCTGTTGCGAACTTCCTTGCAAGAGTGATTACAAATTTTAAAGCTGTTTCCTATTCTAGATAATATTGCATGTAGAGCGAGAATATTTTCTTTTACTTTTATCTTTTTTTAAAAGGAAAAACGAACGTCCATTAATTACGTAAGGATTGGTTTTAAAAATTTTGGACCCTCTTCCCCACCCTATTGTAAGGATCAATAATATTTTGTGACCCTCCCACGTCCTTACGTAATGTTTTTTTCCTAATATATGAACCATATATTAATTATTTTTAACATAAACGAGATTTCAAAGAATTTCAGGGGATTTCATAAGATTTGAAATAATTCCAACATTTTTATAGAATTGAACGAGATTTCCAAGGTTTTTCTTTTAGATTTGAGGTGTTTTCAAAAGATTGTGAGGGATAAAAGTAGTTGCAGGGCATTCAAAATTATTCCAAAGGATTCCGAGTGGTTTCACAGATTTAAAATGATTTTAAAAGATTTTGAGAGGGTGACGAAATTATTTATTGCAATTTTAGAGAGAATATAAATTTTTTCAGGGGGTTTTATAAGATGTTAAGTGACTTCAAGGAGTTTAATCAGATTCAAAAAGATATCGAAGGATTTTGTTTGATTACAAGGGATCTTAAGGGCCTTAAAGAAGTTCTGGGATTTAAAAGGATTTCAAGAGATATCGATGTGTCTTCACGAATTTTGTAGAAAGCCTAGATATTTAAAGCGGTTTCGATGATTTTCTGGGAGGCCAAAAGATTCAAAAGCAAATACATGGATTTTAGAGGATTCTTTAAGATTACAAAAGATTTAATGGAATTTGAACAATTTCAGAATATTATAAAGAATTTAGAGGAATTCAAAATTATTTTAATGGATTTAAAAATACTTGATAGGATTTCAAGAGATAACGAAGGATTTTGACGGACATGTATAGATTTTATGGAATTAAGAACGATTTCAGCAGATTAAATTCGATTTTAAGGAATTTCAAGGGATTTAAGGATATTTCAAAAGAAGTCACGGATTCACGAGTTCAGGGCTCACGGTCACCATAGGGTAAAGTATATGGACCAAAGGTTACTTTTTGATTCAATCATAAGGTACTTTCCCGATCTTAAAGGGTAACAAATTCACGTTAAATTCATAAGAATTAAAAAAATCCAGTTAAATTCCAAGGAATTCAAATGAGTTGGAAAAACATTTACAAATTTAAAAAACTCCATTGATTTCCGTGAAATTGGAATAAATTTAGAGAAATTTAAGGGAAACGAGAAGAATTCAATGAAATGCATAAAAAGAGGTGCAATAAAAACATGAAATGAATTGAAAACAATGTTAAAATTTGAACAAAATTCATTGAATTTAGTAACTATAAAATGAGCTTAGAAATCTTGAAAATCTTGAAAATGCCTGGGAATCTTTTTAAGTACTCTAAAATATATTAAATCCTTTGAAATCCCTTTAATTACTTAAATCACTTACAAATTTCCTTGTAATATTTTAAACTACTTTAAGATTTTTTAAAGCTCTGCAGATTGCCAAGGAATTTGAAAAAATACTTCGATCGACCTATTGATCAAGAAGGATCAATTACATAAAACCTTTCAAAAATAAAAAAAATCGAATGAATTACGTAGAATTGAGTAAATTTTTTGAGAATTCAAGTTAATTAAACATTTAAAGCAATTACAAAGAATTGAAAAAAAATCAGGATAAATGAAACCATACGAAATAACTCAATTTTCTTAATTAAAATTTTTTAAAAACACTAAAATCTTATTAAATCCCGTGAAATGTTTAAAAATATCTTAAAATCGTAAAGGGCCTATAAAATCGTTCCATACCTTAAGAAATTCTAGAAAATTCTCTATCCTAAATTTTTCAAACGCTTTGAAATCTCTTTAAATTAATGAAATTAACACAAAATTCCTTGGAATCTTTTAAAATTCCATGAAATATTTCAAATAAAAAGCACTTGAAAAAGCCTTAAAAGTTTTAAAAATACCATAAAATCTGATAAATCCCTTCAAATTATTGAAATATATCTGTTTATTAAGTTTTAAAAACAGGAACACTTTGCCATGTAATTTTTATTTTGCTGGGAAAAATTTTTTCCGGGCCCCTTTCTCTAAAAAGCCTCACGTAATCAATGGATGTTCTCTAAATAAAAACAGTTTTTTGTATATTTTTATAAATTTTAAACACTTTTAAATTTTACCTGGGATGGAATTGATTCCACAATCTATGACAACCGCTCCTGGTTTGATCCAAGAGCCTTTAACCAATTCTGGTTGTCCAATACCGACGACTAAAATGTCAGCTTGAGAAACCTATAAAAGAGGGGGCACAATTAAACCGATATGCATGGTTTATCGGGTGTCAAAAAAAAAAAAAAAAGAAAACCAGGTACTGTTTTTTTTGTGTGTCTTTGATACAATGTGAAACTAAAGCAAGTCAAGGAACAATGAATAGCGAAATTAAAAGCGTATCGCGTTTTTGCATCCAATCGTTTAATTTCTAATGTTAGTGTTTGCCAAACAGAAAGTTGGACTTTTGTAAGAACATTGAACAAGGATCACAGTGGAAAAATAGCTCAAAAAGGGGGAAAATAGTGGAAAGATTAAGCATTTATTTTTAGATTTAGAAAGAAAAATTATCTTTTTATGAGAAATTTAGTATATTTCTACGAAATTTTTTTTAACGGAATGTCTAAACTCGTTGGAATATTTTCAAATAACTTAAAATCCTTTGAAATATTTCTATGTCTCTATTATACTTGGAAATTGTTGAAGTATGTAGAAATCTCTTTAAATTTTTAATAATCGTAAAAATCCAATAAAGTATGTAGCAATAATTTAAAACTCCTTGAATATAAATTAAATTACAATTGTTTATTAGGTTTCTCTTCAAAAAAACTCTTTACATTAAATATTCACGCAATACTTAATTTCATAAAGCATGTTTATTTCATAATATTATAAAATAAACTATTAAAAAATGCATAGTGTCACAATTTTAAGTATTGTGAGATCTAACAATTTTTTAAGTGAGTTCAATAATTTAAAAAAGTATTCCCTCAAGTTACTAAGGATTGTTTGAAAAAACTCTTACTTTCGTAATTTTAATATTTTCATGGATGTCAATCTTTTTAATTAAGTCTTTAATTTGAACATTTTAAAATTAAAGGCTGATGAATAAAACAATTTTAAGCAAACAATGCTTTTAATTTTTTACTTTTTAAATAAACAAAGCCCACTTTTAAATTTTTTTGCCTCAGCCAAAAGCTTAGGTTTCTCTATTTAAAGAAAGTAAGAGAGGTTTGTTTAAATTTTGTTAAATGTTTACGTTTTTAAAAATTATTTGGAACGTATGTTTAAAGGAAAAATATTTAACATCTACTAAAAACTCGAAGTGATAAAACCTGGGTTTTTATAGTTTTTGAATATTGTTCAAATTCTAGAACTTATTAAATTTGTGTTCAATCGAAAAATGCCTTAAAGATCAGTTGTAAATCTTGTAATTCTCGTTTAATTTTTGGTCTAATATTTTTTGAGAATCGATTAATTTTTTCTGGATTCAGACATTGTTAAATTTGAACTAGTTGCGTTCTTACAATCTTTAATAAAAAATTCTTCATATTTGAAGATTTACATTTATAATTTATAACTTAGAAATTGTTCAATTTAAAAGGTTTAAATTTGAAATTTTATAATTATAACAATTTTTATTTTGTATTGTTTGATCTGAAACACTGTTAAGAAAAAATGTTTAATTTTCACATACTTCTGATTACCTACAGAAATCAGTTGACAAATAAAATTCTTTTTCCAGTGAAGAACTCTTTGGGAAGAGGCGGCAACCTTTTTAGTTAGTTTTAATTTAGAGAAAATCGAGCTTGTCTTTCACAAATCCAAACAAAAAAATTAATTTTAATTTTAGCACTTTTCAAACTATTTTAGCTGCCTATTAAATGATTCTAAACTCAGGTAATAATTTTTCGAATATGTCTAATTAATTTAAAAAAAATATTTAAGTCTTTCATATCTCAAATAGTTTATTTTGAAATTAGTAAAATTTAAAAAAGTTTAATTAGTCATAATAAATAATTCTGCACCTTGAAAAACTTACTACTCGATATAGCATATTATAGTTTTGAATAGAATATTTTTTTAGATGTAAAACGCACTATCGTATTTTCAAATATCGAGTATCCAAAGAGAAAAGTAGAAAAAGGGAAAGTTTTTCGAGGATAAGGGAAAAAAAGTGAATTTGAAAAAGAGGGAAAACGCAGGGGGGTAGGAGAAACACTGTGACTCCTGATTAAATAATAATTATAACATATAAATAAGAAGAATAAAAAAATAATATAAAGAAAAAGTTACTCTGACTTACAACTTTAGGAAGATCTTTTGTTTTTGAATGGCAAACTGTTACTGTCGCATTTTGCCATTTCAATAATTCTGCAACTGGAGTCCCGACTATTTTACTTCTTCCCAAAACAACGGCTTGAGCGCCTGTAATTGGAACTCCACTTCTGCAAATTTCAACATAATTGGACAATTTTATTTTGGGTTTAACGGTTAATTGTTATGTTTAAAATGTTTAAAGAATAGCTTTTTTTAATTTGTAAGTAAGCTAAGAAAAAATACTCATATACAGTACCCTCCCACTTATCGCGACTTCCCCTACTCGCTTTGATCCCACTACCGACTTTTCAAAAAATGTTGACATTCAATGTAACCTATTGAATAAGTTAGTTTCAATTTATCAATGGCTATCAATTCTAGAAAAAAAAATTCAACCCAAATCGTTTTATATGGAAACACTTAGATGCCTTTCCAGCCCAGAGTACTCTATTTTTTAAATTTTCTTATGAATAAAACTTGTAATAAACCATACAGACTTTAGTATTAGTATGTAAAATGAACGTAATAACCTCCTAATGTTTTCTGCTACATGTTTCCTGAACTGTCAAATTT
The DNA here is from genome assembly GCA_010014905.2 of Druon quercuslanigerum. NCBI lineage: Eukaryota > Metazoa > Arthropoda > Insecta > Hymenoptera > Cynipidae > Druon > Druon quercuslanigerum. The sequence goes on along the minus strand of JAAAKG020025185.1, from coordinate 12,483 downwards.
TGACATTACCTTTTTTGAACAGATTCGATTTTCTAAATCATTCAGATATGAGGATAAACTCAAAGGGAGAAAGATTTTTGTTGTGGTGGGGGAACTCACATAAAACGAATCTCAGTCCCAGCCTCTCGCGATAAGTGGGAGGGTACTGTACATAGTAATTAAAAATAATATATAATTCCACCTACTTTTTAATAAGTTCGATACATCCATTTGGCGTACAAGGCAAAAATCCAGTCATATCGCCAATAGCAACGCGGCCTTCATTTATTGTGTTAAGTCTATAAACATTTAATTAGCATACAATTTTTAGTCGCCCACGAATTATTCACCTATTAAATTAGAATTTTAATAAATACAAAAATATATTTTTTACACGTTAAAACTGCTAAAAAAATTAAAATATTATTTTATATACAACTTCTATTATATCGATTTGAGCTAAGATAAGATTTGTTTTCATTTCTTGAAACTCTGCGATAGGAATGCAAATCTCTCATTTACAGTCATCGGTGTCAAAGGGCAAAATCTCTTTTTATAAATCCGTTTATCAGAGTTAGTCATTTACAATGTTTTAATTTTATCATCATTAATGAACATAAGTAGCTGCGGGAGGTCTTTTCTCATATAAATTAGTACAATAACAAATAGTAGAATAATGGAGTAACGTGATGAATCCAACTTTTTTTACCATCGAGAAATGGATTTAGAATGTTAGAATTGAAAAAATCTGACATTTCTTTCAGAATCCCCTTTTCCTCTGTTTTCTCTTAAATTTGAAAAACTTTCTTAAACACTGAAAATTGAGAATTTTTACTCAATTCCCCCCTTTTCTATCTACAGAAGTTCGACTCATTTTTTAGGAATCATAAAAGACAATAGAAAACGGTATTGCATTTTCAACAAAATATAATTATTTTGTAACAAATTAGTTGAATCCTTAACTAAATAGATGAATATGTAACTAAGTCTATTAATTTTCTACAGAAAAGATCAATTTTTATCAAAGAAGTTTAACTTTTCACCAACTGATTGAATTTTTAAGAAAAAATATGGATTTTTAAAGAAAAACGTAATGATTCATATTTCAGCCGAAAAGGTGACTTCTTCACAAAAAAACATAAGAATATTCAATAAAATAGTTCAATCCTAAACTAAAAAACATTTTTAAGCAAACCATTGCTATTCTAAAAGAAAATTTCAACGACAATAATAAATTTGCAATCAAATAAATAGTCATATTATCAAAAAAAAGATTTTGAGTCAAGAAAAAAAATGTCAACCCAAGTGTTGACTTTTCAAGACTCAACGACGAATTTTCCACAAAACAGTTGAATAGATGCATTTTCAACGGAATAGGTGAATTTTAGGCTAAAACGATAAAGGTTCAACAACAACAGATTTTTTTAAACAAAGTAATTCATCTTTTTGACATGTAATATTTGATATTTCAATAAAAATTTTTTAATTGAAAAAAAACAGTGAAATTCATTCAAAATGACGATTTTTTAATAAAGCAGTTGAATACTCGATAGAAAAATGCATTTTTAACCAAACAGTTACATTTTAACCAAAAAAATTCAATTTTCAACCAAAAATGGAGTAATTCAATTTTTAACCAATAAAAATGAATTTGCAACAAAAAACATGAATTTTATACCAAAAACGATTAAGTTTCAACAAAAGGTGAACATATATATTTTTAGTTTAAAGAATTAATGTTTAATAAAATAGATGAAGTTTCAACAAAAATGATTAAATATTCAACTGGAAATTACATTTTCAGTTACGAAAATTACTTTTCGAAAAAAAAAAACATTTTTCAATAAAATGCTTACATTTTCGACTAAATAGAAATATTTTTAACTAAAATGATGAATCATACAAAAAAAGAATTTTTTTTTAACAAAGTAGTTTTACTTTTAGTCAGGGAATAGTTAATATTTCAACCAAAAAGATGCATTTTCAATAAAATAGTTGAAACATCGACCGAAAAAGCTTAATTTTCCACTAAATCATTTGATTTTTGACCAAAGAAGATTTTTCATTTAAGAGAGAAAAAAAATTTCAAATAGATTGATGAATTTTTAAGTCAAAATACGTATTTTCCACAAAACAAAGGCGAATGTTTGACAAAATAGTTACATTTTAAACCAAAGAGGTGAATTTTCAACTAAAATTATGAATCTTCAACCTGAAAAACTATTTTTTAACAAACTAGTTCAACTTTCAAGTAGCAAATATTATTTCAACCAAAACTTCTTCAATTTTAAATTAAAAGCATTTATATTTTTAACAAGAAAATCGATTTTCAACATACATACATTTTTGATAAAATAGTTAAGTTTTCAACCAAAACAGATTTTTCAATCAAGAAAAAAAAAATTTGTTAACAAAATAGTTAAATTTTTAACTAAAAAATATCCATTTTATACCAAAAATGTGATAATTATATTTTGAACTATATAGTTCAATTATCTACCAACAAAGTTGATTTTTTAACCAAGAAAGACAAATTTCCAACAAAATAGTTAAATTTTTATTCAAAAAGGTGAATTTTCAACTGAAATTATCAATCTTCAATAACAGTGAAATAATGTCTAACAAAGAAGTTCAACTTTTAACAAAGTTTAGAACTAAAAAAGTTTTTTAATCTTAAATTAAACACAGTTGAATTTATCCTAAAAAGTAAAATTTTAATAAAACAGTTAACTCCTTGATCGAAAGAGATTAATTTTCAACCAAAAAGGTGCATTTCTAGCTAAAAAATATTTTTTTCAACATCATGCTTACACTTTAAACAGAGAGAGAAAATTTGAACTAAAATGATCAATCTACAACAAAAAAATTAATTTTTAACAAAGCAGTTCAATTTTCAGCCAAGGAATAGTTCATATTTTAATCAAAAAAGATTTTAATTCTAAACTAAGAACGGTTGCGTTCATCCAAAAAGAAAAAAGTTTTTATGGAAGCAGTAGAATCATCTAACAAAACAGATTAATTTACAATCAAACAGTTGGATATTTTCTACACACAAAAAAAGAATTTTCAACAAAATGCATTTCGAATAAAGTTGTTACATAATTGCTAAAAAAAGATTTTTCAGCCAAGAAAGAAAAAAAGATTAACGAAATTGTTGAATTTTCAAGTTAACATGACGATCTTTCAACAAATTGATTATTAGCGGGAATAGGATAAAAACGGTGAAGCCATCGATAAATAAATAGGAATTTAGGTTCATTTTTATAACTTTTAAAATATGTAATAAAATACCTATCATGGCGTATCAGAAGAAAGAATATTGTAGTTGTAGTTGTAGAAGCAAAACCCTCTAATCATGTATAATTAATTTAGAATTTATTATTACAATATGTTATTATTTTGATACTTTCGCAAATATTTGTTTACACCATAATTTTTGTTGCTTACAGTAAATATATTTTGAATACATGGTAGATTTCACTAATAAAAATAAACTAGCAACAACCTTAAACGCGTAACAAAACAAAAACAGAAAAAATATGCTTTTAAAATATTTATTTTCGTGTTCTTATATTAAGAAATTGTAGGAAATATTCTTATATTAATAAATAAAAATCTATCTACTAACAAAAATTTTTTAAATGAAAGAAGTCTTCCTTTAATCTCCTTTTTCCGAAAAACGCTCTTTTTTTACTTAAAATTGAATTAATGAACCGCTGTGCTTTTTAAATATAAAATTCGATAATAACAAAGAGACTTTTTCAAAATATTTTTTAACACTCTAATTTTAAAAACTAGTATGGAAATTATTTTTGATTAGCTTAGGTTTTGCAATTAAATAAAGTTGGAGTATGAATGATTTTCATATGTATATTTAAACAAATTCGAAACAACAAAAGAATAATGCATCGAGAAATGCAAGATTAAAAATTTATTTATTCAACAAAGATACTACTAAATTTCAGTAGATAAGACTTACCCATCAACATCCTTATCAGGCGATACAGTATCTGTTATTAGGTGAGAATTGATGTTGTTGACACTGTCTAACGGCATTTGAACAATAATTCCATGAGTGTTGGGATCATTGTTCAAATTGTTGAGTTTATTGAGCAATTCGGTTTCCGTGGTTGTGTTTGGCAATTTCAGATGAGTAGCCCTAATTCCGATTTCCGTTGCAGCTTTAATCTTCATTCGAATATAAACATTGGAATCTTCCCTTCCTCCAACTTGCACAATCGCAAGACCGGGTGCAAAATCGGGTAATTTCGATTTAAGTTCTGCGACCTCTTTAGTCAAAGATTCTCGAATTTCCCTAAAAAATAACATTTTTAAGAAATAATATTTTAGAGAAACGTTATTTATAAGGGCAATTTGAAGATTTTCTTAAATATGTCGCTTAAGGTAGCTGTGCCAAAAATCAGATCTCCGGAAAAAAGTTTTTCTATGATTTTGAGAATCAAAATCACACATATTACTGATGATGCAATATCAAATAAAGAAAATTACTTTTACTGAAACAAAGTGTAAACTTACAAAAAACATTTATTTTAGTCTCGAGTTTCTAAAGCAATTTTTTCTATGGCTGAAATAGATAAAAAAATTGTTTGAAATACAATATTTTTTAAACAAATAACTGTATTTGAAGATTATTTATTTATTCACATGATCGGTAACAATAGAGTTGTAGGAAATGTTTTTCTAATAAAAATAAGCCATGATTGATTGAAATTTCACAGCGATGACAGTAAAAACGTATTTAATTACAAAACTATTGTTACAATCATTATTTTTCGAAAGTTTGAAACTTTTCTTATCTAAAGAATGTCGTTTTTCATAAGACATTACTTTCGAACAAAAAAAGTTTTTATTAAGCTTAAAAACTAAGGAGCAACAGAAGCAGTGCCAGTTTTTTTTAAACAGGTTGCATTTTAATAAATTATTTTTTTTACTGGGGGGGGGGATTCACTATTATTTTTCTGTTTTCAATTTTTAAAATCTGTAAATAATATTCAACTATAGTGATTTGTTTAAAAAATGTTTTATATAAAAAAATTGTTTTAAAAATTTCAGCCATAGTAATTTTACCTTTCAAAATTAAAAATAGTAGTGTTTTTCTTGAAAAGAAAGTCGTCCGTCATTCAAATTCGACAATTTTTCCGAAACTAGTAAGAAAAATTCCAATTGCAACAAAACTGGTAAAAATATTTTTTTTACAGTTAAAATTTTATAAAATAAAATAATGTCTTTATTAAAAAACCTTAAAATGAGGAAACCCCATTTTTTCAGAGACCTGATTTTTAGCATTTCTACCTTAATATTATTTTTCATTCTTCACAAGTAATAAATTAATTATAACGAGAGAGCGCAGAGAGCTGTGAAGAAATTTCTTCGCGATTGTTTTAAGTTCTTGTACAAATTATCTAATTCCGGAAAAGTATGTCATGTGCACAGAATTTTGTTTTTGTCATTTATATTTTTCTAGTTTTTAAGAAATAACATCACATATTTTAAAGTTATGAAGTATTTGAAATTCACTCAAAAATACTTTTAAATTTATCTGTTTTTAATCTACTTTGTAAAGTCGTGGAAGGATCTCATTTTTTATGGTAACTTAATTTGGAAAAGAAACTGAAATAATTTCTAAGATGAATCCGAGATTTAAAAAAAAAATGGTTTATAATTTTAATAAATACTAACCAAATTGAATTTTTGAAATATTTCGGGGAATAAAATCAACCAAGCATTGAATAAGAATTAAACAGCTATTGAATAATTAAATAAATAATTTCAAGACGAACTATTTTTTCTAAATTGCACTTGGACTGTTTTTCAAAATTTGTATAAATTATCAACGTCTCTTTTTTATCGATTTTATAAATTATTGTAAAGAATTGTCAGAGGCGCCTATATTTTCAGATTTCGAAGATCATTAAAAATCCAATTTTTATTTTTAAACAATGCACGGCAGTGATGAATTCAGACATGAAAAGCTTAATTGAAAAAAGTCTTTAGATCAGAAAAAGTCGAAGGGAAAGTAGATTTTTCGTTTGAGGAGCATATTTTTTCAACTCTAGACGTTGATTTACATTCTTTTTTTTAATGAAAGAAACAAACATAAACTATATTAGAACATTTTGAATTAAAAACAAATATGAAAATATAAAATATAAAATAAAATGTTTCTCATAATGTGTATTTATAAGAATGAAACCTTATTTGGGATCAATATAATAGTTTTATATGTTTAGATGCACATAAGTTGATTATTTTTTTTTTTTTAGTAAATTAACAAGAATGACAGTCTGCCAGCTGTACCCCTGAGTTTTCCCCTTTTATTTAAAATTCCACTCTTCCCCCTAATCTCGAAAACCATCCCCCTTTTCTCTTTAAATATACGATCTATTTGAAAACAATGAAAATACATTATTTTAATTACGTGGAAAAACTCTCTGAAGCAATAAATTTACGTAATAAATACAAACAACATGTTTCATTTTTCATCTGCAAAATTATTTTTTTCAACACTATAATATGCTACCGCGTCTAGTGGAAGTTAAAATTTTTTAACTTCTAAAACATTTTATTCTAATTAAACTTAAACAAAATAAATTAAAAATGTTATTAATTACATTTTAAAATAAAACTTGAAGCTGAAACATTTTAAAAACATTTCAACCGGTGACAGAAATTGTTATCTAAATAAATTGAAATGGTTAACAAATATACATATAGTACTTTTAAAAAAATATTAGAAGAAACCAATTGCAATTTTTTATTTCTTATCCCTAAAGCCATTTTTATAAATAATTAATCGAAATAGGTTATGTGTTTATTAACGAATTGAATTTCAAGTGCATTATTTTAATAAAATATCAATATTTTTAATTTATTTTTCACTGATCAATTCAATTAATTAATTAAGATATAACCTATTTTGAATAATTATTCATAAATATCATTCAAATATGTTTCTCTTGCTTATTTATTTATCAAAATTGCCTTAGAAAAAAATTTAACAAATAATATTGATTTCTTTTTTATATAAATTTAAAATTTCTTCTAAAATCAAATGCTAAAAATTGAGCAATTTGAATTTTAAAACTGTAGAGAAGTGGGTGGCAGTTTCAAATTTTATTTTTAAATCTTCATATTTTTGAAATCTTAAATATTTTAGGTGTTGCATTGAAGAGTGCGTAGTTTAAAATGTTCATTTTAAGTAATTTTTACAGTAAAAACGGAATGACAAAGCTTGAAAAGAAATATTTACTTATACTTATTGGCATCACGATTTAATCATTAATTACGGATTTTTCAAAAGAGAAAATATTCTTTATTGTGAGAATGCTTCAACCAAAATAGATTAAGTTTCATCCAAACTGTTGCATTTTTAACAAAAAAAGATTAAATGTGGGCTCGACCGCATGAAAAGAGCCCTTATGGCCGGTACGGAGTATCGTATAGTGGTGAAAAATAAATTCCGATAAGTATAGTTCCGATTATTTCACTATATTTCTCAGTTTCACCCTCCACTCAAAACAAAAAATTATAATTTTGACCCCAACTTAGAACGACGTTAATATCTCCTAAACTAGAACTGGCCAAAAGGCCCTTTTCCTGCGGACGCCCATAAATTGTTACGAAAACAGACGAGTTTTCTACAAAACAGTTTCTATGAAGAAGATTAATTTTCTAACAAAAAAATTTTTTTTTTGATTTTAATGATTTAAACAAAAAAAGTGCATTTTTAACTAAGTAGTTCGACTGTTAAAGAAAAAGGAAACAGTTGATGTTACAATAAAAAAATTTAATTTAAAATAGAAAAAGTTGAATTCGTCCCAAAAGACAATTTTTCAACAAAATACGTACTTTATCCTAAACCCATCAGATTAATTTTCTACCAAGAAGATTAACTTTCAAACAAGAAGATTTATTTTCTGAAAAAATGACAAATTTTCAAGAAAATAGTTATATTTTTACCAAGAGAAATGAATTTTCAACTGAAATGATAAATATTTAATCAGAAAAAATGTAATTAATTTTTTTAAATCTTCCGGACTATCTTCGAAATTCCTAGAAATCTTTACAAATTTGGTTTAGAAAAAGTATCCTTACGTAATATTTGAACCCTAAAACCGTTCAAAATGTTTAAAAAGGTTCCAATTTTTTATTCGAAATCTTGAAATACTTACATTTTGTTTTGAATTTTCCAACTCTTCAATCTTAAAGTTTAAAATTATTTGTGTATCTTTAAAAACTGCTAAATATTTCTTATATTTACTTTCATTTGTTCTAAAATTCTATAATCTTGAAAAATTGAAAAATGTTGCTATAAAATATTCGACATGTAAAATCTTAAAAAATGGTTTTCTCTTGAAAGTTTAAAACTTTCAGAATTCTTTAAAATAAAATCTAAATCATTGAAGACCATAACTTTATTTTCTCGTCTCATTGAAAGTATGAAAAAATTAACAAATTATAAAAAAATTGAAAGGCGTTGGAAACAGGCGCTAACCTCCAAATTGAATCACACTGAACTTTCACTTATTCCAAGGGCCGAGAAACGTAAACAGTTGGATAAACGAAACTCTCGATTCAGTCCAGTGTCGGGGCTGCTTTCAAATAATCTTGGACTAAATTCGGGGGGGTCGAAAGGTTAACAATCAGGGCCACCTGAAACGTTTCCAATTGGAATGCATGTTATTGCGCAATATACTTGATTAAGTAGTTGCACACGCGGCCCTTCCAAGACGACTGTCGCCACCGCTCTCACCCTGCTCCCTTCAACAACTTCGTGAGCCAGCAGTTCTAGGAAGGCCGAGAACGGGGTGACTGAGAGCGAGAGTTTGGTGTATTCCAAGTCTCCTGGGGCCCCCACCTCTACTTCGAGTCGTGGGGTGATTTTGTCAAGCGAAGTTCATTAGCTGCACCTGCCGTTTACTTGTGGACGCGCTGTAAGCATTTGTGCACCGTTAAACTTGCGCATACATGCAAACAAGGGCTTCCCGCTCTTAGGGCCTCTTTTTAATTGGTCAGCCACTGACGCAGGCGGGAGCGTACATGGTCCAGGGTTAATGGTGGTAGATGAAGAAGCTTCGCCACATGGAATATCCGAGTGTGAGGAACTTGGAACAAGTGAGAGTTTAATGTAACTCATTTTACTTTATAAATACTAGAATTGCATCTTTGTTCGATACTTTGGCCTACTCCCATTTCAAATAAAATTTATAATCAGAATAAAAAATTATTTTTTTATATTTTTATATTATATTTCATATTTGATATTTATTTTTTAGTAGAATTTTACTAGCAAATGTGGAAAACAGTTATAGTGCTGAGGTTTAAAGAGATATGAAAAACTGAGGGATAAAAAACGACTGCACAGCCATAAGTGCCAGTGTGCAGTAGTTTTCTATAGCACTTACGGATGCGCAGCAGTTTTTTTCCCCCATAGACTATCTGTGGAATATACATCATGATTTTTTCCCACATTTAAAAAAAAATTAAAATTAACAAGTAATTACAAATTTCCTTTCTTGGTTGAACGAATCTTGCCTCAATGAAAATTTTCCAACTTTACATTGCGAGTTCCAGGAAATCTTCGCAGTTTTTTTTTGTAATCTGGAACTTTTTGACAACAATGTATATGAGATCTCATTACACCACTTTTTTCACAAGAAAAAATTTGCGCCTAATCCTTCCATTTTTTGTGGAAAAATTACCCTACTTCCCCTTTTTTCAGCGTCTTTTCTGTTGCGCTCCCTCAAATAATAATCTTATTGAAATAAACAAAGAGAAAAATGCAAGATAAGTGTTCATAAAATTGAAGAGTATGAAGTGTGCGTGCGCCTCAGAAATCTATCCAAGGGGCGCAATATTTCTATTCAGATTAGGCCGTCCCTGTTCTATTAGGAGTTTCTACACAAAAATGATGCGTCTAGCACTTCTAATAAGAATTCGTTACTATCGATTAAATGTAGTACAGAAAGAAATACCGGAGTGTAGTTTGTTTTTTGTTATATACAATATAAAATTATAAACTATTTCAAAAGTTGTATGCATGTTCTCATTCATCTTGAATCTTGAAACAAACACTTGTTGATTCAAGTGAGTGTATACTTAAATGCCGGTCTCTAGAGGCATTTTCTAACATAATTTTGAGAAGTTCAATTTAGTTTTTTAAACTACATACTTACTTTGATAATTCTGTGCCGGAAAGCAAAACTCCTCGTTTATCAGTAGCCATGCCCCTGATTAACACTCTGCGGACACAGTATAGAAAATTGATTCTTAATGTGTATTTTTAAAATTATTATTTCAAGTTGCCTGACCGAAAAAACAAGAATTTGAATATGTTTAAGACTAAGGAAATATTATTCGGGAAATTTTTGTCGTACAAGATTGTACTTTTATTTAAGAAAACCGAGGGGATGAACGATGAAACCCGCTTCTGTGGTAGAAGAATCCGGACTCCGGTATACCCGGTCTAATAAGTTGTCTGACGACTGAGGGACTGCGAGACGAAATGCTTATTGTGGGAAATACACATGTGTGAGAAACCAGTGCCGTATGTTACTTTTTTAAAGATATTTTTAAGTTTCAGAAAAGTGTTTCTTTTTGTTAAATTAAATTTCAGGCAATAGTTCCCAAAGTGTTAAAAATTTCTTTGATCAAATTATTTATTTTTATGTATTATTACAATCATTTTGAAACGTTATATTAGAAATAATAATATAATAAAATAATCAAAAATAGTACACAATGAAAAAGTAATAATAAGAAAATAATAAAAATATTGAAAAGAATAAATCAAAAACGCTTTTTGGCCAAAATGATTCAGTTTTGTTTGTTTTCTCCCTTTTTCCCCTCTTTTTCTCTGTTAATTATTTGTCTCTAATGAGCCTAAAAGGAGGTAGATTCGAAACCTAATTTCAAACTGTCAATCTTTTTCATGTTCTGTTTGCATAAAATTAACCATAAGAAAAGTAGATTTCATTTTGACCTGAAATCCATATTTTGAAAAAAAATACTTAAATTTGTTGTTATAAAACATATGTAAAATATGAGAAATTTTAGAAATGTAACATAAAAAATGTTATTGTTATTATCTATTTTCCTCAATCTTTATAATAATTTACATATTTACAGTTTTCTGATATTTATGTATTTTATATTACACATGATGTATGTCGTGAAACATTAAAAATGTCATCCTTCTATAAAAAAGCAAAATTTGACTAAAATTGGCGAAAAATATAAGTGTGGGTTTTATTGTGAATATCGAATTCTTGTATTTTTAACAAGTCATTTCCATATTGGTTGTTTTTAACTTTTTTTTAAACTTTCCAACGGTGTTTAAAAGATTACGGTAAACTCCACCAGACTCCAAAAAGAAATTTCGAATATATAATATAAGTCAAAAACGATAGAGGATTAAAGAGAAAAATAGTGTTTTTTGTAAATAGACGTCAAAATTCAATTACATTTTTTTCTCGGATCGGAAAAATAGGTGTCACCTAATTTCCTCTAAAAAACAACATATTGCCAAAAGTAACCTATTTAAATTGAAAAAGTGACGAAGAGGGATTGATGTTCTTTTGAATTCAAAGGAATTCGATGACTGAATTGAGTGAATTTAAAAGAAATCAAAAGAAATCAAATGAGTTCAAAAGAATTAAGCGAGAGCGCAAAAAATTAACAGAACTATAAAGAATTCATTAAGAATTTAAATTAACTACAAAAAATTCAGAGAGTCGAAAATATTCCACTGAAATTTAAAAATAGGAATGTATTTAAATTAATTCAAGAGACTTTAAAGGAATTCATAAGAGTTTGAAAGAGTATAATTAAACAAAATTTAAAAAATAAAAAATTCCATCGAATGAGTAAAATGGTAGTAAAAAGAATTCACGGCAAATTCGACAGAATCAAAAAGAATTGAAAAAATTCAAAACAAAAGATTAGTCACAGAAGGTGACGAGCGCTTACGAAAAAGATTTTTGTAGCCTATTAAGACTTTAATTAAGTCCTTATAGAATTTGAATTTGAACTTTTTTAAATGAAAAAAAATCTTTATTTTTTAATATGTATATCATAAAGTTATTTATTTATTATGACTTTCCATAAAAAACGTGAATTAAGTCATTCAAACTCCTCCCTTCCATACTTTTCCACCTCTACTCCCCTTAAATCCCCCTACCCTCACTCCCCTTCATTAAAAAAAAGGACGATGGACAGACAGGCGGACATCCGACCGAAACTATAAGCTTTCTGCCGGGACTACGGGATACTAAAAACAAACGAAATAAATCAAATCTGAGTGATTTTAGAGAAATTAATTAATTATGCAACGGGCGAGCGAAAAGATAAGTCTATTTCATTTTCTTTGAAACGGCGGAATTATTGTGAAATTTTTTAAATATTTCGAAAAATAATTTTCATAATTTTAATCTTTGTGAAATCTTTGGGAATACTTTAAAAACCATTGCGAAATGTTTGAAGTAT
>JAAAKG020025174.1:0-20016 GCA_010014905.2 Druon quercuslanigerum | reverse complement strand
TATTTGAGGTTAGAATTTGCAAATTCCATTTTACGCAAATTTTACAACGAACTTATCCATAAATTTATTGTAAATTTCACTTAGTTTAGGTCAGAATTTGAAAATTTGATTTTACGAAAATTTTATAACGAAATAATTGATACATTTGTTGTAAAATTTTCCGAAAATTAAACTTTCAAATTCCAACCTAAACTAACCTGTAAATGCAGATATATCATTTGGAGCAAAACTCATTAGACTCTTCATTTTGCCGAAGAAAATTTCTTTCCTTTTTTTTCTATTCGAAGCTCTCCGGCTTCGAATTTTGAAACTGAGTAGCAAATACTCAAATATATTTATCCCTCAAAAAAAAGTTAGTATGAATTTAGCCATAACAAAATTTTCTCTCGAAATCGGAAACAGTAAGGTTATGGAGAATATATATATAGATATATATATTTACCTTATTCGACGGATTTGGTCGTGCAACTTGTCGTCGTTGCACAAGATATCTGTGACTTTCCGCATGCTTGCAGTCCTGGTTCTACTCTATTCTCTTGGGCTAGATCCATGGACGATGAATGAGTTCAAGACCTTGATAATCACTACGCGCAAGATAATGCAAATGAAGAAAAGATTGCGTATCAATTCCTCCGTTCCATGATTGCACATCGCACACCTTGAAGGCAGATACCATCGCGAACGATATAGATTTAGAGATCCTCTCCTGCTAATGGTCAGGACTCCGGACTCAGGAATCACGAATCAATTACAAAATAAGTGGAGAAGGAGCATGGCCGACTGGATCCACCCGTTTGCCTTATGTAGAAACACTTTTACTTTAGAAAAAAAACCTTTAACTGTTTAGAAACTATTAACTGCTAGTATTATTTATCATGATTATTTTCTATTATTGTTAGTATTTGGATGAAAATGAAAAGATTCAAAAGATAAAGTTGTATGAAAAACAAAAAATATTTTTATTATGATTTGATGGAAACGGTTGAGGTTGGAAATACGTAGGCCACGTGGAGAAGTTAGAGATGTGTTTTTGATTTTTTTTTAAACTTGTTTACTTACCTTTGAACAAGGTTAAATCCTCCCACGATTTTAGATAATGTTTGTCGTATTTGCGGTAGTCCCGATTCCTAGAATCTTTCGACATTTTGCACGACTAAGCAAGCGTCCAAACGATGGTCAAGGGTCAAGCTTCAAGCATTACATTACACATACACAGTTATCACTTGTTTTTCCGTTTCTGTTCTTTGGTTCTTTTTCTTGGTTGGCGAGGTGATAAATATTTCGACCAATAAGAAGGAGCAATAAATGTAAGCCAACGAATATTTACGATGATCACCTTTGATTGGCTCACAGCAGACTTTATTTGTCTTGGGCAAATACGAATCCATCAATCAGAAAGCACATTAGTTACATGCATTATTCATTAAGGAATGCTGTAATTGGAGTTTTAGAGAAGAATCTCAAATTTTTATTGAACGAAATTCAAATCGCGAAAATCGCCCAAGGGCTCTATAATGTCGCCCAATTTGTCGCCCGGCGACTTTTTCAAATCCTTGTCGCCCCAAGCCTATCCCAAGTCGCCCAATTCGCGATATGTCGCCCAATCTGGTAAGCCTGCACCGCAACACGCGAAGACAGCACGAATTTTATCGCGATGGGCACCAACTGGGATTACCTAGGCACCACAACACGCGAAAACGACACGGATTTACTCGCGATAGGCACCGACTGGACACTCAAGAAACGTAACCTTGACATTCTGTGATAGTAAACCTAAGCATCTAATTACGATATTCCGTGGATGGTACGCCTAACAATCTAGGAGGCTGTCGCATAGTTAAAACTCAAATATAGTCAGTCTGACATTCTAAATATTCAGGCTGACGATCAATTTTTCTCTGTATAGAAAAGTTCGCGTTTTGGACAAAGTTTATATGAGAGTAAAAAGGAAAAAAGGAAAATAAATTACTGGCTAACTCTCCCACATGGATCAGGTGAGATGACCGGTTATGATTTCTTGATTTTTTTTATTTTTAAGATTGATCTTATTAGAAATTGCAAGGCTTTTGTTAATTAACATATAGTATAATGTTTAACGTTTAAATAACAATTAAAATTATAATCTAAATAAATGTAGTTTTGTTTAAAGTGTTCCTGGAAAAAACTACGTTCATCTCCCCCGGATTGACCCTAATATTAGTCAAAATATTCATTTAGCAATAATTTGTTTATGTAAAGAAATTGAATTTTTTCAACCTTTACTGCTCTTACTCGAAAAAGAGTTTTTTCATCAAAATTCTAATTGTTCTTATTCCATTTTAAACTAATATCTAGGATAATAAAAATATGTTTAAAAAATTGTCGTGAGCAATGAAAATTATTTATTGTCAAAGAAATCTCGAAAAAACTTGATTTTTATAATTAAAAATACTACTTGTTTTTAACTGTTTAAAAACATGTGCTTACAAAATAACAAATTATTTATTATCTTTTATAAGTTGAATTAAAAAACGGGTTTTCTATATAAAATATTGAAATATAGTGGGAATCATTTGGCGAATCACTGTCAGTCCCGTGAATCCATTTTCACTGACTTATTTATTTATAGTAAATATTTACCGTGTTGAAATCTCCCCGGTTGGCCCTGATCTAACAAGGTTTCTGGCCGGATTCCGTCCAGGCTGCCCCTGGCTGGGTTTCATGGACAGGAACCGAGCGGTAGCCGGCCCGGCTTAATTAATTAATTAAAATTTTTTACTATAATTTTTTGGTACAAATTACACATTTTTTAAGAGCCATGACATTACCAAAGACTTAATTACGGATGCTGGATGCATTATTATTTGAAAAGTATAATTTAAATATTTATTAGATCAGTGAAAAAGGTTCTCGATTATGCTATGTGCAACAGCAGAAATGTTACAATTTTTATAAAATTCTCTTTCTTCAGGCCATATTTAGACTGTACACATTCAAATTTACCGCCATACTTAGCGCCTACTGCGTCTTGCGTCTGCATAGACACTCAGTAGTTTTCATTTTCGCGCCTGGAACGAAGATGCTCCGTGCACTCACGTCTTGTCGTCCCTTCGAAGTTCGCAAATAAAACCGAGAGTTGCAATTAAAATCAACCTTATTTCCGTAATTAGTTTGAAAACCCCACTTAGTGCGCAAATAATAATTATTTTTAATTAAGATATACTGTTGAGCAAACATTTTTCTTTCTTCCTTCCTAATCTTAAATCACCACATGTTTTCCAAATTGCTCCGAGATTCTTGCATCAGGGATTAAAATTGTACTCTAATTTTCTTGCCAAAATTTGTTCATTTGATTTGAATTTTGAAGTTCACCAAAATCTTTAGGATAAGCCGTTTATATTGAATTTTGGTCAATTTATGGTTCATTACTATAAATGATCTGTAATATTACCATAAATTACTGTAATTATTCTATAAATTACCTATGGTCTGAATTATGTCGTTTTTCACATCCCACTGATTATTTATTTCATTTTACTATTAATTGCCAAACAAATTCATAAATTTTCGAGAATCGACACTAATTAAAGAAATGAATTTTGAGTTATGAATAGTAATTTACCATATTTAACTGCACAAATGCCATAATTGACCGAAAATTTCCATGAATTTCTGCAAACGTTCGGAAAAATTTCGTATGCACCAAGGGGTCGAAGGACCTTAGTCACAAAAGTCCCTCTTCTTCCTCTAGACGCATAATATACTCTTTTAGCATAAAGATTGGGAAAAAACAACAAAGTATGACGTATTACATTTTCTATTTGGCCTGTGTCCACAGAAAGTTTATCTACCCCCAGTACGCTCGTCCAAATGAGAAAGGAATTAGAAGATGGGGAGTATAGGAGTGACTAGGGGAAAGGTAGAATGGGTAGAAAGTGTGCAAGTAAATAAATGAGATGGAGGGTGGGGAATTGACGGCAAATCATAAGGGAGAAAATAGCTGTAATAAGAAAAAATGAAAGGAGGGGAATTAGGAAAAGTGAGAGTGAATGAGGGAGGAGGAGTGGGGATGAGTGAAGGGAAGTTTTGGGGAAGCGAGGAGAAATCAAAGAAGGAAAAAAATTAAAAACAACATATTATCAGATATCAAAAATATTTAATGCATGGAATAAGAAAGCAAAAAAATTATAAAATTGTAAAATTTTACAAAATGGAATTCGAAGTGTTTTGAATTAAACATATGTTAATTTAAAAAGGTTCAATAATTCTACATTTTCAATTATAGTTTCATTTTTTTCATTAAATTATAATAATATGTAATATTTCATATTTAAATAAAAGATAATATTATTCTGGCTATACTTACCATCAAACTGCACAAAAAACGCGATGTTAGCTACCAGAGTGCTGAACAGTATCTTCATTTTATAGACAAATTTAGTAAATGGCACAGCAGATGTTTGCAAAATTTTTTTGACTGTTATATATAAATACTAATCACGAGCAGATTATTTATGCAAATTACTACAAAAAAATTTCGAAACTGCCAATATTCACCAACAATCAGAAGAATTCTATTTATAATCGAAGCCACTGATTGGCTGTCGAGCGTATGAGTCTCTGCTATCGTGGCAAATACTGTCACATGGAAAATTGTTAAAATTGAAATAATAATATAAACATGTTCTCTTTGCTAAGGTCAAATGACGCAGTTTCTCATCCAATATAAAGATTATTATCAGTAGAATCAACTTAATTTGTGTAATCTATATTTCTCATTTTCTTCTCCAGCCAGTACTTTTTCTTTTAATAGATTGCTCAATTTTCAATGGTATTTTAAATATCTTAAATATCACCTATAATTAAATAAATTGCAATTTAATTTTCTACCATAATATTGGATTTTCAATGAGATCCTGGTTAGAGGAAACATTGGAATCCATAGAAACATGATAGCTTGTATGAAAAAATGTTTGGACGTGAAAGAAGCCAGAGAAGTATGTCAGGACATAAAAGTATTGCGGCAAATAGGTAATAAAAAGAGTGTTAGTGGAGTGACTGACGCCTGAAACAAATGACCTTGGATACGAAATGGACCAAAGTCGGAGACCTCCCATGACGACTTTGTCAGGACTTTCAATTTGGGTGATTGCTAGAGAGATTGATCAGCAACCTAGGTCGGAAAAGTGGTACGGGATGAACGTGTTATTTAAATAAATAACACTAAAATTCTAAATCTATTAAAAATATATTTGAGTACAATAAGGTAAGTTAAAGTACTTTCTTGGGGAAAGAAATTCACTAAAAATTATTTCAAAACGGGAGCCTTTTGCTTATCTTTTTTCTAAAACTCGAAATTTTGTGACCGTTCCAACTTTTTTTATGCATAAATAATCGGCCTTAAACTTTGAGAAATGCAAGAGCCGACAGGAAACAACATCAATTTCATCGGCGAAAACGCGAAATCTGGCGGCCACTAGACGAAGCTCTATGAGTTGGCTCATCGTACACTTGTAATTTGATTATGCGGGGTCCGCGCGGTCCACGCAAAAATACTGTGTTAAAAAATGTTCCGCGAGTACTTTATTATGATTATGAAGTGGCTATTGATTCCAATAATGAGGCGAGTTGGAAACGTGTCAGACCTCAACAGTGCCACCCTCGATTTTTAATTTTTCCGAATTTTTTTATAAATCTAAGAACGTTTTTTGTGAATTAAATATTAATTAGAAGTTTTGAAAAATGTATTAAAAGCCAATAAATTACGTGTATGTGCTTCATTATTGTATAAAAGATGCAAAAAGCAGTGGGGCTCTGATAAATTAGCTGTCTTGTTTTATATCTGCTGAAATGTGGGGTTCACGCATTCAAACTTTGTTGATGCCGCCCTGTTCTTAGGTATAATCCATAGAATACATTAACAATTTTAAGCGACACTCCCTCGTAAATAAAAGTTTATTTTGTTATGCGCCGCCACCAAGTATCGTAGCTGTCAGGTAAAACCCGAGTTCACGTGTATACTGATTTTCTGTGCTAATAGCGACGCAAGTTTCTAATTTGTCTATATTATTGTCCACGTGACCCTGTGGTGAATTATAAAGTTTGGTGATAAATCCAAATTAAAAAAAAAAGTGATTTTCAGAGTAACTGTGGAAATGTGCCTAATTCAATCATATGTGATAGTTTATTCAATTTATAGCTAGTTACCTTAAATTATCTGTCAAATTACCATAAATTTATTTCTCGTTGCAGTAAAAATATGTTTTATCTCAATTTTGGCTATATGGCATTTATAAATTTTTGGAAAACAGGCTACCGGTCGAACTTGAGATTGATTTTTAGCTTTAGACAACCCCTTATATAGTACTTTTAAGCATAAAGCCTGGCATTAGATTTGGGTTTTGGATTATCTTCTGAAAACGCCTTGCCAGTGCAGAATCGCACAGCTGAGCAATCGTCAGGTACTTGGACCAAAAGTGGTACACCATTTGCGGAACTGCAAAGAAGTAATGTAAGTAATGAACAGAGGCAATTGTTTAATTTAAGCAGATATTTCTTTAGGGCGAAATTGAAAAGAAGTAAGAAATCTCCAAGTTGTTGTTGAATCGCCAGAAAATAGCCAACACAGAATTTAAATCACGATGCATGTTGCCGGTCGCCCAACTTAAAAAATTGTTCGTCAGTGAGAAAAAAGTCGCTAGAATGTTGACAAATCACCAAGATTGACAACCAGATTTGAATGGATCGGTAATAATTGGAAAATTGTTTGACAGATCGACAGCTGATGAATTTACTAAGCGTATGAGATGGAAAGACTAAGTAGTGAGAACTGATCTGGATTTGAAGCATATAAATGAAAATTTGATAAAAGAGATGCTAAGGCTATCAGAGAGTTTATGAATAAAAAGAGAGCCTAAAAATAATTGCAACATTGTTTACAGGAATAATCTGGGGTTTGATGGTGAATGTCATAATGCCATTATGAGTTAAAGCAACGAAAAGTATTTTCAACTAAAACTTGCATTCTAAACTATGATAAAGGATAAATCAAGGGATTACGAAAAGCATTAGTGGAACGGCTAGCTGCTGTTAGTAATTCGATAACTGTTTGGTCAATTTTAAATCAAAAGCGTTGAAAAAACCTAACAGCTAATTTTTGTCCGTAGAGAAACTTGGGAAGCTTATCTTCACGCCATTTTCCCGAGCTATAACTTGTATAAACTTAGCCTCCATTGCATCATATTGCCTTTTTTATACGAGCGAATTACAGTGAGATAAATTTCAAAAGGACTAAGAGAAAGTAACAACGCGAAAGCAGATTGCTGGGATGAAATAAATTTCTAGCTTTTTAAAATTCTACCGAAAAATGGATTATATATTTAGAGAAATTAAATAAAAATTTCAAGGAAGTGTAAAAAGTTCCAAGATTGGGGGAGCACTTGCCATAGCCATACTGCACAAGAGGTGAGACCCAAGTAAATCTGACAAAGTAAACGCTAATAACTCTTGTGAATTACATCGCCAAAATTTATAAGCATTTTCTTTCAGAAAGGCTAATAACTTGGATCGAGAAAATCGATGCAAGCCCGTAACTTCAATCGAGCTTTAGGAGAGGCAGAGGTTGCTTGCATGAACTTTTTACGTTGCATTCCATCATTCAAATTCATCCTAGGCATCCACGAAGGGTGGTGTCCGCAGCGTTTATCAATTACAAATGTGCTTTCCTTCCGTCTCATTCGACTTATTGTGGCATCAACTAAACCAAAAGGGCACTAATACTAAGTTTGTAGAAATAATTAAACACTTTAATGAAAACGCGGCGCGAGTATTAAAACGAAGAAAGGCTGCCCAGAATTTGTAAAGGTTTCTTAAAGTTTCTTTTAAGGCAATCTACTTCGCCCTTATTCCTTGTATGTATTTTGTAGTGATTTGAAAAATTTCTTACGAAGCTAAGCATGTACAGAAAATTTATTTTAGAAGCATTACAGAGAACATGATACTGACGTACGTAGATAATTTTCTGCTTCTATCAGACACCTCGGTAGAACTAGGCAGAAAATTGAAAGTGTTACGTTTATATAGAATTCAGAAAAAATTGATAAATATTTGTCATTCAAATTTAGCGAAGAAAAAAATATCTATAGGTACCGTATATCGGCGGTTGGGGCGGCGCTGGGAATAGTTTACAATTGTCACGTATTGTGTGGCCATCAATATAGATTGTATCTAAGATTTAAGATATAAACATGAGAATCAATGATAAAATTATGACATTGTCACGTATTGTGTGACAATCAATATAGATTGTATCTAAGATTAAGATATAAACATAAGAATCAATAATAAAATTATTAAATGGAGAGAAGAGAGCTGAGAAAATAAAGGAGATTAAATTTCCCGCACCAACAGATACTCATCCCCTTCAATCTGGAGTGCAAACACTTCTAAATGGACCATAAAACTGGATGTTTCCTGGATTCATTAAGAAATTAATATTGATCTTCTATGGACAAGCGAAGATGCCTTCTTACCTTCCAGGGGGGAGACAAAAAAAGTTCTAGAAGAACACGTGTCCGAAAGTGGTACCAAGGTTTACCCACCTTCTTATAAAAGAATGAACTTTTATATTACAAGTCAGTTGTAGTTCGTCGGGCATCCAGTTCACTCTCAGTTCCTGAGTTCGCCAAATTTCTTGTACCCGAGTTCTGGACCTTCTACCCTGAACACCCGTCAACCCTCAGAACGAATTCAAGAGAGTCCGCTGCAAGTCCACTGGATCTTAGGAGATCGTATTTTAAGGGATCATTCACCCAGAAATTACCAGCTTCTAGACCAACGTGCCTCCTTTTTTCCAAGGGTAAATCTTAAATTTTTCCAATAATCATAGTATCTTCCTTATTCTCTCTCTCTCTCTTCTCTCATTTCCATTTCTTTCCTTATCCATAACTTGATGTATTACTTTCAATGGTTATTAATAAATGTTATTGATTCCGAATATAGTTTAAATTTTAGTAAGCAATTACCCTGATCCACCCTTATAAATTTTTTCTATGAATGTGGGACGTAACACAATCGTAAACTATTCCCGCGGATGCATGGTCAACAACGCTTGATAACTAACACTCTATTATCGGGGCTCCAAGTCTAAGGACAGAGTCATTATTTTGATATCAAGAAGGAGCAGCTATCATTTTTCAAACAGTTGTTGCATCAATCCACTTGCAGGCCAAAACTATGCGGTACGGCTGAGAGCTGAAGCGGTTCCGTTGTTCTGTGTCATACTTTGTAGAGCATTGTATTGGAGAGAGAAAATTTTTTAAATGAAACGCATGCTATATTAAAGACAGTGTTTCATAAAGCAGATAGGGTCGATGCCATTTTTCGAGAATATTAAGATTCTGCAGGAATGGAAATAGTCTAAAGAACTGCAAAAAGATCTTGATTCCAAGATGAAATAAAAGATTTTTGTAATCTAGCCTCACCTTGAGTTTCATCTAGGGGCGCAACCTTACCTGTTAAAGAAAATTCAGATTGAATTTAGAAGAATTTCCGCAAAGTTAACGCTTCTTAACATTCACCAAAACATAATAAGGCTATGTTATGGGCGATGCGAACTTCCTCTGGGGAAGAGTTACAGATTCTCCGATGAGAAAATAGAAGACATTTATTATTTTTGTCGCGATTGTCCCAAGTGTAAGAAAAGAAGTTAAAAAGTTTTAAAAACATCTCAGAGTCACAGGAAAGAGAGCAGCCGGAAGTATTTTGAAAGAAGATAAAGTCAAGGAACAGTGGCATTTTTATATTTGTATTGGCAGGTTATAGACTGGTCAGTCTAAATAAAAAAGATTATAACTTAAATACATGATAGTATTCAAATGAGAGAATAAAAAGACATGGGAATTTTCTATAAAAAATTTCTTCTAGAGCAACCTTGGTATAAATTAACTTTCCTTTTCTTTGAATGAAATTGTGCCTAATAATGGATTAGTGCGTATTATGTTGAAAACGAGGATCTATCGGGCAGTATTCAGCTCCCAAAGGTCCTATATTCGGTTTCTCGAAGATCCAAAAGTTTACGCCAGCCATTCCAACCACTCCACTTTGAAGACCATGTTGATGTTCTGGTTTTTCATGTACATTTTCAGGTACGAGGCTAACAGTTTCCACCTCATTATTATTAGGATTTACCTTTACCTTATAAGCCCTTCCAAAATGAATGATAAACCATTGTGACGGAGTGGGTTCTAGGAAGCTTCTACGATAAGCTTAAAAAGAGAAAATGGATTTGTAAATTTAACAAAATTAGAAGTCCATCTAAAAATTAAAAACTAAATAATTCTATAACAAAGGGTCTGTTTAAATTCATGAAAAAAATCTTTAAAATTCCTGGTTCTTCCGGATATCTCAAGTTTTTTCCAAGTATACTTGTTCTTAGTACATTCAAATAGTTTTAATTTTTATAAACATCTGACTCAAAGCATCTATTAGTTTCATGACTTTATAATAAATATAAATTATTTTTAATTAATTTCCGAATCATAGTGATTTGCAAAAAATATCAAGAGAATAATTAAATATTCAGGCAATTAACAAAATTTTCAGCAAAATAGATGAATTCTTGTTTAAAAATATAAAAGTAGAATTTTCAAATTTAAAGATGAATTCATAATTCCAAAGATCAACCTTTTTGCCTAAATAGACAAATGTTCTTTAAAACAGTTGAATTTTTGACCAGAACCAATTTTGATAATTTTTGGATAATTCGTAGTGCTTAACAAAATAAGAGACATTTTTTTAATATTTTTTGATGAACCTTAAAAATAATTTGTTGTATATATCTCGGAGTATGAGGAATATTTTATGATATAACCTAATATTAAATATTTTTTATAAGAAGCCTAAGAGATTCAATATATTTATGCACCAAGTGGTTTCATTTCTTATTAAACCACCACCCCTAAGTACAAATTAAATTTCTGATATTTATTCCACGTGTGAACAGAATGAGATTTATTACAAATGCAAATAAAGGTCAAAATTTTTGTATCAGTATTATTGTATTTTAGTGGTGTTTTTCACCTCTTAAAAGTTAATGTTGAAAAGTAAAACAAAGTGTTCTTTTTTTTTCGTCCAAATAAAATTTCCTTTTTTTTTTTAATTTTTTTTAGATTGCAATAGGAACTTTTATGGTAGTTGTACACATTTGCTCGTTAGATTCTTAGTTTTTTTTTTAGAATTCAAACTGGAGATAATTTGTAAAATATGCAATTCAAGTTTTTTTTAAATACAAATGATTGGTGACAAGAATTAATAATAGTATTAGCAAACAAATTTAGTAAAGTTGTTATCAAAAAATTAAAAAACAGTTATTGATTCTACAAAACCTATTTTAATAAATGTAAAGCGGTAGAGGTATTTGACAATTTTTAAATTATTTATTTTTTACAGAATAATTAATTTTTATAAATTTCTTATAATGAAAGAAAGTGAATTATTTTTTAGCTTTTAAAATAAATATACATTTTTATCGTTTAGTTCAATCAAGCGAGAGTTTTTTATTTTCAATAGCAATTATAAAAGTGAATAAAAATGAAATTTAATTAAAATTTACCATTTTCAAAGTTTATAATAATATTTACTTATTTAAATGTTTACATTTTAATATTTATTTCGTAGAATTATTATTTGTACTCTCTGAAACGTGAATTCGTATTTAATTATCAAAATAATTTTTTTTTCACTTTTCATTAGTACATATTAATTAATTGGATATTTAATATTCTATAAAATATTTCTTGAGGTCAACATATGGAAAAACGTATATAAACAATTAAATTGAAATAAATTTGCATTTTACCTCTGTGTTTGGGTAATTGAAACTTAGGATTCTATAACCCCGCATCAAATTTGCCTGACCGCTTTAGGCCACTCGAGTTCAACCATAATGCCATGCAAATCCATTTTCAAAAGTTCACTTTTTTAACATTTTACTTTATAGAAAATTTAATTGCGACTATTTTTTCACTGTGCAAGAATGTTTTATCTTTTAGCGATTCTCTAAAAAATCCAAAAAACATTATTTTCCAGACAAGAAAATTTAATAAATATTTTCACTTAAACTCGGATACAAAAAACAAAGTTCTCAATATGTTAAGATCAAAATTTGAGGGTTTTGTCACTGATACTATTTTTAAGACAATGTGCTATTTATAATTTATTGGTTTTGTTAAATAATAAAAGATAGATATTTTTTGAGCAACCAGTATCAAAATAATGTTAGACAATTTTCAAACTATTCGTTTATTGAGGGAGTTTTGAGTAAACCCAAGCTTCCAGTAAAATAAATGTTTTTCAGAATATAATGAAGTAAAAGGGATCCACTGATTCGGGAGAATCATTACCCCGAACAGGCCTAACCGTTTGACTAACAGTATACTCGAGCTGTTCTGCACAAGCGGCACTTGCGACACCTAAATTCTCTCCACATAGCTAATCATCAAAATTAATTGAAAATACACCTATTTTAGGGACATTATTTTAGGGGCGCGCAGCTTCTGCTTACTCAAAATTCCATCGATAAACAAAGCGTTTAATAATTGTCTACAATTCTTTTTATAAGGCTTGCTCAAAAAATATATATTTTTTTATTTAAAAAAAACAATACATTTTCAATTGTACATTTTCGTAACGGTAAAAAAATCACCAAAAATCATGTGCCACATTCATTTACCATATGGGTTAGGTGCTCGTACTCCAAAAAGTCTACCAGAAGGCCAGAAATATGCTACAACTATCAAGTTTCTAGTTGGGCCTCCTACATAAGCAAGTCTCATGTAAAAATTGTTGCTGGCAACAAATTGTGGACTTGGAACAATGTTGGTCGCAAAGTCGGCTCTCACAACTTTTGTTCGATTGCGAGGATCTAGCCACACGGAAATGTAGGTGTCCCCATGAAGGAAACGCTCATCTGGTGGGCGGTGATCATCTAGGCCGTCCCGTGGGTTAGCTTCAGGCACTACGTTTGGCGTGAGCGGACCTACAGTTCTACTATCTCCCGAAGTATTCAATTCTGTAAAAATAAAACAGAGATTTCTTATTTTAAGAATACCCTAAACTCTCGCTCTTAGTCTCTCCGTTTTTGGCCTTCTCGGGTTCAGGCGGCCCTGACTTCTTACGCTTTGTGTATTTAAAATCAATGACAAAATTAGGCGCTTAATATTTATAAACTTAAGCACTTAAATTAGGCAATTAAATTGAATGATGAATCATCAACTGGAATAGATTAATTTTTAGCCAAGGAGATGAATCTCTATGAAAAAGACGAATTTTCAAATATAAAAGGTAAATTTCTATACAAATATTTTTTTCAGTCAAAAAAATTAATTTTCTTTCAAAAAGATGAATTTTTAACTGAAGTGATGGAATATTCAATTAAAATAGTTAGATTTTAGTTAAAAATAAAAAAAAATTGAACTCAAGGTCAAAATTAATGGTACATTAAAATGTCCCCCTCAGTCTTGGTTAACCTTTGTTTGAACCATTTCTTCGTAGATAAGGTATTTAAGAAGATATTTGGGATTATAGATTAAAATGGTTTACCCTGTATATTATCGAACGCAAAGCGAGTTAACTTGCTGTCGGTCCCATGTGTTATGAGTCGTCAACGAGACGATAGGGTTACGGAGAAATTGTTGCTTAGTGAGACTGGGGGAGGCGATGAGAGTAAAATGTTAGAGGGGAAGGGGATCTCCGAGTGCTCGAGAAATGCACGGAAGGCTACCGGTTTCATACGCTGTGTCAATAGTCCGGTTCGGAACGCGGCGGTGGTCTGGTGCAGGCTAGTTTTGCCTGGTTTTTGAGGCGGTGGCCCTGACTCGCTCTCATTCGGCTAGCCAACGGTCGAGGTTCTGCATCCCCCGCGGAATGTCCTGTTGACTGGTGGGCAAGCAATTGTACCCTCTTCATAAACCGTGGCCAGGCGGTAAGTCCGTCCATGGACGGGACAAAACTGTCGATTCAATCGAAGCGGAGGTTCCGGCGAGTTAAAGCTGAGAAGGTCACCAGCCTTCAGCAGCATTGTACAGAGAATTTCTAAATCTTCAAAAATAATGGTCTGAAAAATTTTCAAAATGTGCTCACCTTCTGAATTTTCATCCAAAATGGCTGGCTAAAGAACTTGAGCTTTATTTTAGGATACTAAATGAGCATACTAGATGCCAATCCAGTCTGCATCACAGACACATTCGTAAAAACCTTTTTTCGGATTCAGGGGGTCTGAAAACGTGGACGTTTGACAAAAACCAGGCGGTCAAATTTTACACAAATCTAATACCTTCTCTGGACGAGAATGTAAAAATTTATTAATTTGTCGTGCATGAGGTTTCTTTAATAGCTATTTCATTGTTTTAGTCGTTAGAAATGGGATTAAAAACATAAAATTAAATAATTTGAAAACATACACAAGATAAAAAGAAATTAAATAAGCAAAGTTTTGATAAGAATGTGCCTATTCAGAAAGCCTAATAATCTTTTAAAAAACTTAGGGTGCATGAAAATTGCACTGAATTTGAGAAGATGTGTTCAAAATGAGAACAAAAGGATATGTCTGCTCTACACACCATAAAAAACCTAATCTGTTTTCTTTAAAATATCCAGGATACCAAAAACATATTTAATATAGCTGTTTTAACTGTTTAAAAATATGTGCTTACAAAATAACAAATTATTTATTATCTTTTATAAGTTGAATTAAAAAACGGGTTTTGTATATAAAATATTGAAATATAGTGGGAATCATTTGACGAGTCCCGTGTATCTATTTTCACTGGCTTATTTATTTATAGTAGGTATATACCGTGTTGAAATTTCCCCGGTTGGCCCTAATTTAACAAGGTTTCTGGCCGGATTCCGGCTGGGCTACCACTGGCTGGGTTTTATGGACAGGAACCGGGCGGCAGCCGGCCGAGCTTAATTAACTAATTTTAATTTTTAGTATTATTTTTTGGTATAAATTACACATTTTTTAAAAGCCATGACATTGTTAAACACTTATTTATGAAGGCTAGATGAATTATTATTGTAAAAGTATAATTTAAAGATTCATTAGATCAGTGGAAAAGGGTATTCTGCTACGTGCAGCAGCAGAAATGTTACAATTTTTATAAACTTCTCTTTTTTCAGGTCATATTCATCCTGTACACTTTCAAATTCACCGCCATATATAGCGCCTACTGCGTCTTGCGTCTGCACAGACACTCAGTAATTTTCATTTTCGCGCCTGGAACGAAGATGCTCCTTGCACTCACGTCTTGTCCTCCCTTCGAAGTTCGCAAATAAAACCGAGAGTTGCAATTAAAATCAACCTTATTTCCGTAATTAGTTTGAAAACCCCACTTAGTGCGCGAATAATAATTATTTTTAATTAAAATATACTATTGTGTTAACATTTTTTCCTTTCTTCCTTCCTAACCATTCATCATCACGTGTTTGCCAAATTGCTCCGAGATTCTTTCATCAGGGATTAAATTTGTACTCTAATGTTCCAAAACTTACCTGTAAAATTACTATAAACTATTAAAAACCTCAAAAAGTTCCGCAAATATATAAAAATGCTAAAAATTTAATTTTCGGTA
The DNA here is from genome assembly GCA_010014905.2 of Druon quercuslanigerum. Taxonomy (NCBI): domain Eukaryota; kingdom Metazoa; phylum Arthropoda; class Insecta; order Hymenoptera; family Cynipidae; genus Druon; species Druon quercuslanigerum. Next base: position 4,405 of record JAAAKG020025174.1, on the reverse strand, counting down.
ATCCAAAAGTTTACAAAAACTTTTGGATATTTATAGACACGTTTAAATTTAATTTTGACTAATTTATATTGATTTAAAATTATTAACTGCAAAATTGCCTAAAATTCATAGACATGTTTTGATTTAAAATTTTGGCAATTTATGTTTATTTACCTTCAATTATCTATAATATTACTATACATTACGAAATATTACCAAAAAATGTAATTAATTTTCGGAAATTCATAAAAATGTTTAAAATAGAATTTTGGGTAATTTATGGCAACTTACCATATTTAACTGATAAATTACAATAAATGAACGTAACTTGCTATAAATTTTCGGTGATTTATAATAATTTGCCATTATTAACTGTAAAAGTACCATACATTTCCAAAAATTTACAAAAACTTCTGGAAATTTATAGACATTTTTAAATTGAATTTTGGGCAATTTATTGTTCCTTATTATTAATTATCTGTAATATTATCACAAATTACCAAACAAAGTTCATTAATCTCCGGAAATTTATAAAAAATTTTAAAATTTAATTTTGTAAAATTTAGGGTAATTAAACATATTTAACTTAAAATTAACTTAAATTATCGACAATTTTCCGACATTTTCGAAAATTTAGAGATATTTTTGAATTTAATTTTGTGCCATTTATGGTAAGTTACCATAACTTATCTGTGATATTACTATAGCTACCTATGGTCTGAAATATTTTTTTTTTTAACATCCCACTGATTTTTTCAATTATTAATTATTATAACACTTAGATAAATAACATCGCTCTCCAACGTCTTTTTAATTTTACTATTAATTGCCAAAGGAAATCATAAACTTTCGGAAATTTATAAATATTAAAAAAATACATTTTGGGTCTTTAATGGTAATTTACCATATTAAACTGTACAAATACCATAATTGACCTAAAAATTTCCATGAATTTCTGACAATGTAATAACATATTTCGCATGCCCTAAGAGGACAAAGGGCTTTAGTCGAAAAAGTCCCTCTTCTCCCTTTAATCGCATAATATACGCTTTTAGCATAAAGTTTTAGAAAAAAAGCAACAAAGTATGACGTATTCTATTTTCTATTTTGCCTATGTCCACAAAAAGTTTAGTGCAACCATCAAAATGAGAAAGAAATTAGAAGAAGGGAAGTACAGGAGTGATTAGGGAAAGAGTAAAATTGGAAGGCAAATTAGAAGGGAGGAAGTGGCTGTATTAAGAGGAAATCAAAGGAGGGGAATTAGGAAAAGTGAAAGTGAATGAGGGAGGAGGAGTGAAAGTAGTGGTAGCGAAGAGGAGTGGGGGAGTAAATGGACCTTTTGGAGAACAGAGGGGAAATTAAAGAAGGGGAAAAAAATAGAAATAATCTATTATCTGGTATCGAAAATATTTAAAGCATGGAATAAAAAAGCTAACAAATTATGAAATGGTAAAATTCTACAAAATGGAATTTGAAGTGTTTTTGAGTCTAACATATGTTAATTTGCAAAGGTTCAATAATCCTGTATTTTAAATTGTAGGTTCATTTTTTTATTAAATTATGGTTGTATGTAATATTTAATATATAAATGAAAAATTATATAATTCTGGCTATACTTACCACCAAATTGCACGAAAAACGCGATCGTAGCCACTAGAGTGCTGAAAAGTATCTTCATTTTTTTAGACAAGTCTCGTAAATGGCACAGCAGATGTTTCTGAAATTGTTTCACTGTTATATGCAAATACTAATCACGAGCAGATTACTCATGCACATTACTATAAAAAAAATTTCCGAACTGTTAATATTCACCAACAATCAAAAGAATTCTATTTATAATCGACACATGGAAAATTTTTTAAATTAAAATAATAATGCAATATAAGTTCTCTGTGCTAAGACCAAATGACGCAGTTTCATATCTAATGTAAAGATTATTATCAGTAAAATTAACTTAAGTTGTAAAATCAGTAATTGTCAATTTCTTACTCAGCGAGAATTTTTTTTAAATAGATAGTTCAGTTTTTAATGGTATTTTAAATATTTTAAATATCACCTGTAGCTAAATAAATTGCAATTTAATTTTCTACCATTATATTTTATTTTGAATGAGACCCTAGTTAGAAGAGACATTGGAAGCCACAGAAACACGATAGCTTGCATGAAAAAATGTATGGTCAGTGGAGTGACTGACGCCTGAAACAAATGACCTTGGATACAAAATGGACCCGTGTTATTAAAATAAATAACACGAGAATTCTAGATCAATCTAAGTATCCTACTTGATGGTGTAAAGATAATAATACTGATAAAGTGATAATATGCGGAATGGAGAATAGACATAAGGAGACCAATCTGTAATGCATGGACTTCACTGAAAACGGTCGCTTTTCTGTTGCCACTAAGCGTGTGCAGTACATGAACTTTCCGAGCGTGGCGTGCTAACCGCCTTTGACAAAAACAAATGGCCGCCTCCATTGTTTTGTTTTGACCGGTCGCTTCAACCAGCTTCAACCAAACTTTATTTAAGTTATAATTAATAAACAGGATTTTGAATGATATTGATCTCATAGGAAATTTTCTACCATGAATGAGGTGGTATTTGCTGATAGAATAATTACTTAAAGAGCCAGTGCAATCTTATAATCCGATTATTCATAATAAATTATTACACATAAGTTCAATATAAAAATCAAAAGCAAAAATATATTGCAAAATACCTAAATAGTTTATCATACACAAATGTTGGCTGTTATATTGCGTCTTTCGACTTTTACCGTTTGTTCCAAGAAAGTTGTTCAAGAAATATTTTGCTTCGAATCTTACATACTCCAATGTTTTTATATCCTGGTATGTTTCATAATATGATTTTTATATCGGAGACAGACCGGGTTATATTTAGGCAGCGCATATTAAAATTTAAAATAAAGTTTAATTTAAAATAAAAACCTTATTTGTAATATTAAAATTTTAGTACATAAAAAAAGATTAGTTTTCGCAACCCTTGTTCTCATTTAATTTTTTCTTTCTGTCGCTTTTTAATATTTTTTGATTAAATTGTTGAATTTTAATAATTCGGGGATTATTTTTTCGGGAAAGAAATTCTACTGTTACCTATTTAAAAATTAAATTTTTATATTGCAAATATCAGTAAAAACATTTTAAATTGAAAAGATGGCTACTTGTACCGTAATTTCAGGACACGCAGTCCGGGTATTCACATTTATTAAAATATTATAAATATGTACCAGTTTTCAGTTTGTTCTTTTTAATTCCTTGTTATTATGCACATCGCAATTGTTAAATAAGAGATTTTAACATTTATATTTTTAATTTTGGAAAGGGAAATTTTTATTGTAAATAATTTTTGACTAATGTCTGGTCATCATTGTGATTATGGCCTTTTTATACTTCTACATTTTTATACTTCTAGACTGAGAAATAAAAAAGCCTTTAGTCGATGGATAGCTTAGGTAGGCTGCTAATGCAGTAGTCAGTCCTTCAAACTTACATCCTTATTATCTTTCAAGCAACCGCAAGCACGTAATGTAAACAATAAAAAGAGGGAATTGTTCAATTCAAGCAAATATTCCTTAAAGGCGATATTGGAAAAAAAAATAAAGTAAGAAATCTCCAAGTTGTTGTTGAATTGCCAGAAAATCGTCAACACAGAATTTAAATCGCGATGCATGTTGCCAGTCGTCCAATCCAAAAAATTGTCGCCAACTGGAAAAAGAGTCGCTAGAATGGCGACAAATTGCCAAGGTTGGCAACCAGATTCAAATGCACCGGTGATAATTAGAAAATTGTTCGACAGATCGACAGCTGACGAAGTAGTGATGACTGATCTGGATTTAAACCACATGAATGACAATTGATGAAAGGGATGCTCAGGCTATCAAAGAGCTGGGGGAGAGTTGCGGATGCTACGATGAGGAATTAGAAGACTTTAATCATTGTTGTCGCGATTGTCAAAAGTTTATAGAAAGAAGTTAATAAGGTTTAAAAGCATTCTAGAATCACAGGAAAGAGAGCACCCGGAAGCGTTTAGGAAGAAGATATTGTCAACGAACAGTGCCATTATTATATTTTTATCGATAGGTTATTGACTGGTTAGTCTGAATTAAAAATATTATAAGTAAAATTCATGTTATCATTAAAATAAGAGAATAAATATATATGGGAGTTTTCTATAAACAAAACTACTTCTAGAGTAACCTTGGTAGAAATTAATTTTTCTTTCCTTTGATTGAAACTATGCCTGACAGTTGGACTCATTCTACCTAACTGGTAGGTAATCGACGTCTTATTTTATACATCAGCTACACTGAGAGACGGTTTGTATAGCTAGCGCGCTTCGAGTGTGGCTGCTACGCCAAACATGAACGTAGCGACTTGACTGCGTTAACCGCTTGGTAGCCGTACT